>CM060862.1:23189713-23481605 GCA_030737845.1 Acorus calamus | reverse complement strand
ATGGATCATACATTCCTTATCACTTTCTGAAATTACCAAAACAGTAGATGCATTCAACATTTAGCATGTATTTGTCCATACCTTTATCAGTCAGTATCAGATCAATACTTCAGATACAGCAAGATAAGTTACAACATATATTCAGATCAAGGCAATAAAGTACAATATT
Source organism: Acorus calamus (assembly GCA_030737845.1). Lineage (NCBI taxonomy): Eukaryota > Viridiplantae > Streptophyta > Magnoliopsida > Acorales > Acoraceae > Acorus > Acorus calamus. The sequence goes on along the minus strand of CM060862.1, from coordinate 23,481,436 downwards.
AATTTTTTAGCATTTCTTAACAACTTTCATTCTGTGTGGAACCAACAAAGTGGACGTGGCTGTGAAGATCCATGGATATTTTTAAAGACCCATGGTGTTTTCTTGTGGTCATTAACAGATCCACAGATATTATTAAGATCCACTGTTTTCAATTGCATAATAAATGATTTATATTACAACTATTGTCATTCATAACATCTGCGCATGCTAAGATCATCGAGCCTCATAGAAAATCTAAGACTGATTGGGGCATTTATGACTATTGAGCATCATAAAACAAGGTAAACATCATAAACCTTCAAAACAAAGTGTCCTAAGTGTACCCATCAGATACTTGAATGTTCAATGAACCACAAGTGAATCATTATCCGCATTTTCACCAAACCATAATGGATAGTTCCTTTACCAGTACGATACATATTCCAAATCCTTAAAAATCATAAATGAACCACTTTCTTTGAATCTAAACCAAATCACAAAAAAAATACAGAGTCTGCGCAAATTAAAACATAAACATATGTGCATTAGTTAAGTGAGTTAGTCATAGATCAGTGTGCACAAAATCCTGGTATTTATGCATGTATAAGAATAAACAAAATGATTTATAGAACTTAGATTACAATCACACTGGAATAAATAAGCCAATATTAAACCAAATGCAGAGCAAAGAGATATATACCTCACGGACATCCTCGAGGAAAGCCTCATGAGATCCACCATAAGCCCCGGTTTCCAATCTTAGGTCGATCATACGAAAATCTAGAGGGCGAGGAAACATAGCAGGTGAACCAAGAATTCCTTCTTCTTCATTATCATTACCATTTAATAATGTAGATCCCAACAAATTAGAAAAAACTTTGTCTTCATCCGCAGAAGTGGCAAGGCGTAGTACAAGCCGACATTGTTTCATAATGGAATCTGAAATTCTGCTCGACACTTGAACCCTTTTTTTCCCTTTTCTTTCCTTAATAACTTTATCCCGCTCGTAACCATAAACCACATTCAACACATGAATAACTGCTTTCTGCAATCAAGCAATGAAAAATATTTTCATAAATTAACGATCACAATATAGAGAAACATTTACTTCAAAAAAGTAGTTAACCTCATGATGAACAGAAAGATGTCTAAATGAGTTATAAACTGAATCAGAATGATAAAAATTGTCCAGTTCTACAAAAAGAAACTCTATGAAATAACTAGTACAGCAAGCGATGACAAGAAAATAACTAGGAATTAGAGACTACAGATATAATTAATAGAAGTTCACAAGAGATATAGACATGGATACAGATACAGGAAGTTGTAGTGAGTATAAAATCATAATTTAAAGCAAAACAAATTCAAGTTTGATGTTCCCACGTTTCAGGAAAGGGTTTATTTATTTTGTCACAGGATAGAATCAACTGTACCTTCTGCTGTAGATAGGTTGAAACTCAGTTTATACATAAAAAAATGGATCACCAAATGCCAGCAAACAATTTCAGGAATTCCCTCCAATATAGTCTCTTTCCCACTTATAATTCCAAAATTCAAGTAACTTCTCAAACATCTGCATTCACCTTAGAGGCAATTCATCACCCATAATACCAAACTAAAACAAAACCCAAAACTCATGTCTAAAATCAAAACTAATGCCCCAAAACCATGGTCAGTTAAAAAAAGAAGAAGAGTATTTTGCTAGCCTGAAAGAGTCGTTCTTTGATAACAAAGTACATCACAAGTCCCAAGCTTGAAAGTATTCACCAGGCAACAGCAAGTCAGCCACTGACCATTGGGGATACACGCAAGTTCTCAAAGATCGTCATACATGTTAATGAGGCTATTGAAAACAGAGACATCATGATATTTATATAACTTGTATATTGATAAATCCATAAATAAAGATTAGACATTCATTCTTCATTCATCTAAAAATGATGCATCATTCATATCTAACACAGAAAGACTATAAATCAGAAGAATAATCAAACAATGAGACAACAAACAAATTTGTATAAATGGAAAATTGGGCTTTTTTTTTAGGCAAGGCAAATTGGGCTTTGATTAGCCAGGTAACACCCCTACCTCCAAAAAGGTCAGGATTCAAATCCCAAGGATAGCAGGTCTAACCAGTGGAAGGGATCTTTCACATCATTAATAACAGAGAGTTGGATAGTACTTTACGATAAAATTCTCCATACGGTAAAATTCGGGAAAAAGACGGAAAAAATTCGGAATAATAAAAAATAAATAGAAAATAGAAAAACAACAATCCTTAAGTGTTTAAGGCTTGAAACATAATACTTTAGGCCAAGCAAATTAATCAAAATATAATATCGACATCTACTAGTATATAGTTCAAACTTCAAATGCATAAAAAATTTAGGAAAACTCAAAATGCGTTTAATACGTGTTTAATTGGGTAAAATCATGTATTTTCTTTTGAGGCGCAATCAATGTGGGTTTAAAACTTTTTTTGTTTAATCCACGTTTAATATGCGAATTATTCATTAATTTGGCGTTATCGCTAACAAGCATGTGCCGACATACCAAAATAATCAAAGATGTAAGCACTTCAGCTAGATAATTATAATTCAGTAATAGCATTCAAGACTTGTAATAACAATAAGATCTTCACCGGGACTATTAATATCATAAATATAAAAGGACAAGGAGGATTTCTATAGAGATGCAAAGGTATAGATATGATCAGTTTAGTACTTAAGTTGGAACCCAAAATTTTATACCATATGAAAAGAACATACACAGACATAAGAGACCGAGAGTTATACAACCTGAACCAATAGAACTCGTCAATATGAGAGTACAAGAGGAGGTAAAGATAAATCCACACCCAAAAAAAGGAAAGAATAGTGCATCACCAGTTCCTTATTAGGGAAATATATCAATTTGCAACTGATATAAATAAAAGGAACACAATGGATAAGGAAGAGAAGAAACAGAGGAGAAGAAAGACATTCAAGAGACAGGATATACCTGATACGGAAAGGAAAACAAGAGTGCTAGACACCATTCCAAACACATGGGTAGAAGAAAGCAGAGAGGGGCAGAGGGAGGAGTTTTAACTGAATTCAGTTCATCATCCATTCATTCCAATCTCCTTCAAATGAGATAAAATATAAATGCCAAGAAAAATTGCAACTACACATGCACAACTGAGGAAACCACAAAGAACCTCTTCTCTCCACCCCTAGAAGAATTAAATGAAATGACCCAATTACGCGTAGCCAGAAATCATAAAGAGAAGCAACAGAAGTACAACCCACAAATCTCTCTTTACTTAGTGAAATTCATGACAGCACTAAGGCTAAAACCTTCAACACAAATGAATATAGCACCTCTCATGTCTTGTTGATATCTAGTTCACATCAAAAGCAGAGATAGCTAACATGAAACAAAAATTAATAAAATAAACATTTTCTTCAGAGATTAATAGCCAACCATTGTCATAATAAAGTTGGAAAAAAAAATTTCTTGTATCTACCTACCTCTGCTAAAAAGGAAGAAAACTATGTTTCATGAATTTTTGGCATCAATATTTCAACAATATTAATTCATACCTAAATGCTGCTGTTTGGTTCATCTACTGATCAATCTACATGATCCAGTGACATTTATTTAAGGATGCAAGAAGAACAAGATTTTCATTCCCAGCTAATGAAAAGCTACATCAAGACAAGATAAATAGAAAAAATGGACAAAATAGTGAAGAAAGTATGAAGCAGAGAACAAAGAATGAGCAAGCCAAAATCGAATCCTAGCACCCGCGTGGTTTCAAAGATTTTCATGAATGCAGAAAAAGAGTGTTCACCTTAGTTGGACCTGCCGCATTGCCCTTGTAGACCTCCTTACTGATTGAATGCTTCAATACATCACCTGCCCATTCGGGTGGATTTTTATCAAGAGCGTCATAGATGCACTTTCTGATCCTGGTTCCAACATTTGTGGGCAATTTTCTCACAGGCTCCAACAATTGAGCCCATTCAGGAATATCACCGCCATTTGTTGTGCTTGTCTCACAACATCCAGATCTATCATAAAGTTTAGAGTCTACAGCCTTGACTTCAGTTTCACAATTTACAGAACCAGGAAAGATTTTGCTTTCCGCCTCTGCAAGTAGCTGAGAATCAAACAAATTAGTTCTATATTCAGTGAACAGACTGAGGTTCTAAGTGAAATATAATTTCAAAAACAGATACATCATTACTAAGCTCATAAACAGATCAAATGCACTGGTCATACTAGCCAGGTACATTCATACTAACAGGACACACACGTGCCAAAAAAACATTGATGAAGAGTAGGCATCATGTAAAATGCAAAATGTAAGAAGCATAAATGTCATAAAAAGATTGTCAGAACAGAAAACTCATCAAATTACCATATGCAATGAAGAATCATTGTGGAGAAAATTCAGGAATTTTCACAAAAAAATTTGCTTATTTTGGCATCCAAGCATACCAGAATTTCTCTACAAGATCTTTACAGTCTCAAGAATTGAAGATCATATAGTACCACCTTTTATAAGATAAGAAAGTTTACGAAGAATATAGACAAGCAACTTTTCTGAATCACAAAAGGGAAAGGGACCAAACAATGTATAAATCATGTTTTAGGAGCTAGAGCACACTTAAGTTATAGCTTATGAAAAAAAACTCTTAACCTTTATTGCCATCATATTTAAACATCCCCACTCAGGTGGCTCAACAAATATCCTTCGAACTTCTATTGTATCAGATAATAATGGTTCAGTCAATTCGTATGCTTAAAGCACTAATAATATATATTCAAGTCTAAATTAAGAAATGCTTGTCAAATCATATAAGAGATAAAGTACATGCTAGCAAATAAACACTATGCCAAGTCCGGATCAATTCAAATAACCCAAGACCACGATATCAATTACAGATATGTTATTTTTAAATGATGGACCAAAAACTTTTGGCACACATTGTACTAGGAAGAATCACTCCTATAAGATTCAGGTCACTAATTGTATCCTCGTCAGAGTGATGTATTGATCAGATCATAGACCTAGGAAATCTTTCAACATGGTCCCTCTTCTGCTACAATTGCTTTTCATCGACCACATTGTGAGATCATCATCACATCAAATAGGAAGCATTCAATCTTGTGCCCGGTGGCGAGGATAATTTGGATGTTGGATGCGGCTATGCACTAACTTTTATTTTTACAGACCATCAGATGTTAAATGTCTTTATTCAGCTTCTTGAGAGTTCTCTTGAAAACAACATCCATTCCTGGATCCTTGTACATTTCCTTAAAATCCTAATTTTCAGGTTTATCTATCAAGCTACAAAAATCTCGGCTCAAACTTTAAAAACCTAAACAATCTGAAAACTTTTTATTCTTTTTTTTTAGCAAATGGTAGGCATCCCACCTCAATTATACTAAGAGAAGTAAATGCCCAAAATACAAAGGAAAAAAACATCAAAAAGAACACCCAGTAGGGAGGAGTAGAAGAGGTATCTACTCACACCATACCACCCAACAACAACCATGAAGCAACTACCCTTGAATTACAATATGCCCTCCCACCAATGACACACTCATTGCCCCCACACTAAAAACACCCCAATCTTTAATGAACCAAAATGTGACATATATTATCTACATGGTGGCATACATGGTTGCCAAGCTCACTCTCAAGTCAAAATTTCATGGGGGCATTGGATAATTCTGGCTACACTGTTGTTGGAGATGCATCGAGGGATGCTCATAGAGTACAAGTTCCACTGTCTCTAAATTTATTGGCATTTCCAAGTCTACATCCCTTCAAGTGCTTTTAGAATGTAAATGCAGTCATGCAATTACAAAATAAAAGTGAAATATGTGAAGGTGATTCCATTGACAGTAAGAAACGGGCAGATAAAGGTATATATGTTCTTGGAAAATGGTTACCTAGTTAAAATGATTTTTGACAGAGATAATAAGAAGGAATCCTTTGTAAGACAGCGGAAATAAGATAGACATTCCATTGGGTCAGAAGCAAGGATAACGGACATGGTGTCTATTTGATCAAGTGAGATCATAAGTGTTGCAAAAGGTGGAGGGTGGAATGGGAGTTTTCAATCTCCACAACATGAACCACGCACTAATGGGATTACGGCTTTGGAGATGGCTTGTGGAACCAACTTCACTTTGGGTCATTAGAGAGAAGTGCAACAATGGTTGCTCATGTCTGATGCTTAAGCTTAATCCGAGGGCTCACTCTCATTTGTTTGATGGCATATCCTTAAGGTGGCAAAAGCATTCAAGGAGGAAATCATCCTTAAACCTGGAAATGAGGTTGAAACACGTTTTGGAAAAAAAAGTGGCTAAATGGTGATCCCTGGAGACCCTCTCCCTAATCTATTTTTGGTAGATTCAAACAAGAACGATATGGTATGTGACTCTATCACTTGTAGTTTCAATTCCATCATTTGATGCCCCAGATTCCAGAGACATCTAGATGACATGGAGGCAGATAATATTACTTGAGTCCTTGGAACTGGAGGATAAAGAATCGGTTTTGTGGAGTTGTTCACTATCCAATGGCTTTTTCGTCAAATAATTCTACAAGATTATAAAAATCCTTCAAAAACGATCCCCTCCGCTAGGTTGCTCAATGAATTTGGTTGGCCTCCACCAATATTCGTTTGCTCAACACGATGCTCTAAGCGAACACTTGAAAATTCCATTAACTTCTCAACTTGGAGCATCCAGTCAAGAAGCATTGGAGCATCCACAAACTATCAGAATCTCAAAACTTCATAACATTTCTGATTCTTCCAGTGATCCTTCTGATACATCATCAGTGGCGGCAAGTGATCCTATCCTCATCCTTTATGAAAATAATGGAAGGGATTGTTAAAAGATGAACCTCAAATGTTGTAATAGGGAAGTCTTGATGAGAGGCTTTTTACCTGAATTTGGAGTTTGAAGCTTGGGAAGATTTGGGCAATTGGATCGTTGATCCTATTAACTTAATAAGGGGAATCCCAACTTTCATTAAAAAAAACATTGATGGCTGAGTGTATGAAATATTCGATAAGTATGAAATATTTATAAAAAAAAGTCTCACATTAATGAGAAGAAAAAAATTACTTTCATTTCTTACCAGTGCATCTGCTTCCATGCTAGCAACTCCAGCAAGAGAGCCACAAAGAACTCCACCGTCACCCTGTAAACAGCGAAACACTTTTGCCGCATCCCGCATGGAGATCTCTGAGAAATCCAGGCTACCATCCATAGCAGAGAAAGCTAAAATATATCTCCTAGCTAATTCTGGCCATGTCAGTTCATTAACCGTAAGCATGTCAATTTTTGACTTTTTCAAAGGCAGTGTGTTGTCCATGTCTTTCCTTTTTCCCCTCCGGGATTTTATATCACCGGAATCAAAAGTTGGATCAGCAACTGCCGCAGCCTTGCATTGTAGCTCACCAACCAGTGCATTAAGCAGTGATGTGTGGATCTTTGTTAATGCAGTTCCAGTGCATCTTTTATAAGTGCGTGATGCTGCTCGAGCTTGAGCAGCCTCCTTCAAACATACTGTCTCCATCGGTATGAATATCAATGGATTCTCCCCTTCAGCCAATAAATCAGACTCACCAGTTGAAGATCTGTTCCTACCAAATGTGCTTTCAGTTTTTTGTGCAGTTGAGATACTACCTTCCTGGATTTCCTTTTCCAACTTGTGTAAGGAGGTAGCACCATTGGACCATGGCTCTATAAGCTCATCTTCAAGTTCCTCAAATGACAATGGTTCTTTAAGGCCAAGAACATCATGAAAACGCCAAAGAAATTCCCAAATCTTGAAAGACAAATCAGAAAAGTAAGAGAACAGAAAATATAGGTCTCTAACTATGCATCAAGAACAAAGTACGATAAGATTAGCATGGACATACCTCAAGAAAATCACCAATCAATTCCTTTGGTATCCTACTGCTCAAACGCCGTCCAGGAGGAGGTAAGCGATCATTAAATAGGGTGTCTTCCTGCTTTATTGACCTTCCTTGTAATCCTAGTGAAGCACATACCATCTCTCCTTCCTTGCCATATGACCCATTGTTTCTTTTAGCCCAAAGAATGCCACTTCCAACTGTTTGTGATGTTGAATGGTGTTTTCTATCATTTAAAAACACATATTGAGAACAAGCAAGAACTCCAGGAAGATGTTCTATTAGTTCCTGTACAAAATCCACGTCCAATCCAAATCTATCCTGGTCCAACCATTTACCCAAAGCTTCACAGCAAGTTTCAAGCTCATTAGCACTTCGAACTGTGCGTAGGGTGTTGAATGGGCCAGAGAAATAGCAAAACCTGGCCAATGAACCAAGACCATGTGCTCCTTCAACAACACTCATGTCATGCCTGCACAATAAATGAAAAGTACCTGACCGTTTGTACACCTCCCGACAAATATCAATTAGAGTTTTGGCCACCAACTTCCACACTAACAATGATGACCTTCCTTCTACACAAAATTCACCTATATCATCACTCAAGCTCATATTTCCATCAAAATAACTCCCAGATCTTTCTGAAGAGCCATTAGATTCACGAAGCAAACCATACTCTGTGCCCAAATTGCATTCACGGGATGTTTCAGGTAAACAATTTCCAAAACATGATAAAATATTGTGTTCTGAAGAACTAGGATCCAACAACATCATGCTGATCTCATCATCCTCTCCATAATCCATTTGAGTAACAAAGCCATCAGTCTCTACTTTTGTATCACCATTTTCTTCAAGATTTGAATATGATATAAAAGTTGCACCAACTGGAAGGGCCAATGTTGAGCATGGTCGTCTTTTAACTTTATAAACTGGTCCACAATGACCCCCGTCAGTTACTTCACATTCAAAAAATGATCCAGTAATCCTATCATGCCAGCTGGATCTATAACCAATGGGCCAGATCTGAGCAGCATCATGATATGCATCACCAGGAACAACTTTCCCCAAACTAACAAGAGAAAGTCTTCGTATTGAACTGGAAACTCCATCTGGAAAGTACAACAAACAATATCAAAAAAATAGGTGTGGATTACTTAAAAGGGTTCAAAATCTCAGAGTTCAATTGTCTTAAAAAATAAATATAATCAAATCCAATCTGATAAAAACAGTTTGAAAAAAGAAATGATTTTCTGTCATCCTAACAACATAATAGCTTTTATCTTGAAACAAGATAAATATATATTTTCAGACAACTCAATTGATATGATGGACATCTTTTCATTTTGAAAGCAGACAATGATATGCTGGTTGTCGGTGGATGTATTATAGAAAGCATGTAAAATCTTACATTGAGATGGTGATGCTGAAGACTCGCATTTGCCATGCTACCGTCATTCACAACTGCCGTATCACTCCACACCTCATGTGACAGCTCCATAACCTCAGGGCAGGAACTAAAATCCCGAGAACAACCACTCCCTACACTCCCAGAATTACCTGTAACACTGTTTCTTCTAGAAAGTCTTGCCAATTCCTTTTTTCTCTTCCGTGCGGGCAAAGCTTTATGAGATGAAGTGATCTCATTATTTCTATCCTTGGTGTCAATAGAAACCAAGTCCAATGATATTCCCAGATAACGAGCAACTTCAGACATAGACTCAAACCTCTTACCATCTGGAGCACAATACACGGGATACATTTCAGATCTGTTGGAGCATTGCTTCATTTCCACATGCCAACCATCTAATAAACCTTGTCCTTCAGACATGGACTTTCTCAATTTCTGTAGGAAAATATCTGCCTGCATATGAGATGGTACCTCTGGAATTGAGCTATTAACAATGAGCTTATCTTGCAGTGATTGTCCAAAAACTGCAGGTTCAGGATTTCTGGTTACAGTCAGTTGGTGCTGCTGTATATCTTGTGAATCTTTCACAGTGTCAATAATACAAGAATCTTTCTCCAAATCAAATTCATTCCACTGGTTGACCAAGTTCGATTGTGGCATATGAGAACCATCATGAAAAGAACTCTCACCAGAAGTCTGCCTGCATATTGTTAGAAATTGATCCATAAGGAAAAGAGCATTTTTAGAGTGCCAACTTGTTTCAAAAAAAAAAAAAACTTGTTTCACAATGTAATTCAATTGTTAACGTCAATTGTTTTGCAAACTTAATGTTTTGCAAACTAGATTAGCTAAGATATAATGATAACACAAAACATATTTATATGGTCCATGTTACAGAATGGAAAAAGGAGAGAGACTACTATAACAGCAATAAAGCAGGGCAAAAGACGCGGCAAAGTAGGAAACAATAAAACAATGTTCATCACTGATCAGGCATATTCCATTTGCATTAAAGACATGTTTAGCTACAAAAATGGAAATCTATTGTTGAAAATATTAAGAAAATATAATATGAAGGATATTACAAAGAGAACTCCAACCCCATTGATCATGTATTGTCAAATTATTGAATAAAAAATTAATTTATATCCTTTTGGTACCAAATAACTATAAACAAAATTTATAAAAACCTTTTATAATGAAAAAGGCGAAATGATCAAGTCAATTTATATATTATAGATGAAAGTTCCAAGCAAGAAGAAATTGGATGACTAATAAAGACACTGTTAAAGATGCAGGTGTATTACCTCCAGAATAGCCCAAACCTATTAGGTGGAAGATAAATTTAATACTATACCAACTTTGAGTCCATAAGAAACAACAGTGGAGAGGACGGACTTATTATGTGTGGAGTATTTTTCTGTTTTAAGAGATAGCCACTCTGTCTGATACCTGGAACATTCCTGACGTCCCGACTGTCCTGCCCATATCTTCCTCTCCTTTTCTAACACGGTGTGTTTCCATTATATTTGAAATTTTCTATGATGCAGTCTATCCAATTTATAATGAAATGATGAACATTACCCTTTGTATTAAAAAACGTTTTGCAAGAATTGTCTAGTATTTCAATTTGAAGTTATTTGTAATTAAAAATACACACAAATGGCCTAGTTACTCTTTTTGTTAAAAAATCAATATAAGCAAGGATTTAAAATACTCAGTTATGTGAAGTACTTTTTTTTATGAAGGGTATGCTGATACCACCCGCAATTTATTAATAAAACTGCTTATGGTACACCCAAGAAAACAAGAAATAAATCAGAAAAAAAAAATCTTCAATTAAAAAAACTAGAAAGGAGGGGCAGAGATGAATCAAAGGAAATGTATATGAGCAACAATCAAATCGTCTAACCATGTGCAGTATAAAATTATTATTTTTTTGTATTGCAATATTGCATGTAAACAATGTTCTAAAAATCCCTTCTAGATCTCGATTAATCCCCCGCCTAGGCCAAGGGGGGCCCAACCTGCAACGCTTTGCCCTTGCCTCGTTTTTTATTAATCCCTAATAATCTATTAAGTTGCCTTATATATTATATATATCAATTAATTTTCGTATGGTATCTCTAATATACTTATATTATCAATTTTGTCTTGATTGTACTTTGTTATTATTTTGCAGTTTAGAAATTTAACTATTTATATATATATATATATATATATATATAGAGAGCACCGATTAGGTGCGGCGGCCGCATCGTGCGGCGTCGACCACGGGCCGTCGATCACGGGTCCATCGCATCGGACGGTCGGGTGCGATTCACGTCGACCGTTGGATGCGATGGACCCGCGATCGGACGGCTGCCGCACGGTGCGGCCGCCGCACCTCATCGCGGTCGTATATATATATATATATAATATGTATTATATCTATTATTTAAGAAAGTGATTAATTAATCTGCAATTAATCACCGGTAGGTCACCAACCACTCGACTAGCACTTTTTACAACATTGCATGTAAAATATACATATATGCACATATGATACGATATGCATCTACATTTTTTTCTTAAACCTCTTTGTCCTCCCATCATATTCATTTTTAGAAACTCTTACAATCCAATTTTCTCTCTTTTCCCTAAAATTGAGGAATTCAATTTCCAGATATAGGATTTCAATTGATGGCCACAATCTTCTACTTTTCCTTTTTTGAATGGCATTTTTTAATCTTAGAAATTCAATAAAATGTGGATTAGTAGAATTATGGTATACCCCATTTTCCAGGATTCAAGAGGAATGGGGATGTTCCACATGAAACAAGGAAAGAAATCATTAGGTGTTAAAATACATGGCATGTTACATATATATATAATATATTACATCTCTGCATCCAACCTTACAGCCTGACAGGTACAATGTCAACATCTGATACTTTAAACCTTGATGGCAAAGTACAGAAAAAGGGCACAGGAAAAACAAACTCACCAAATAGATGTTGAAATATTACTCTTTGCATATAACAAAAGTGAATAAGTCAATTGATAATAAAATAAATATGTCATTCATCTAATTGATCTGTCACACATATAACGACCTGAAAGCATCCTTAGCCATTTAAACTTCTACCTTCACTCAAACTGTGGTTTCTGAAGGCCTATAAACTGGGGTGCATCAAGAATTTGAAATCAGTAAGAAATTTCAACTTTAAGACATTACAGAAGTCCAATTTGCCACTACTAAATAAGACATTGACAGGAACAATCTTAGACCTCGACACTGATGTCATCAAAGAGATCTCCACGACAAAGGAAGAATCTGACTAGCAATAAAATTGTATTTATCCTATGCAGTTCATTTTACGATCCTCTTCAGCTCTCATTTTAATGGATTTAAAGTATTCCCCATCGTAATGCGGGATCTTACATTCTCATTCTTAGAACATTGAGTATCTCTTTCTACCAGCTCCCGCCTTATTTCTCTTCAACAAACCACCAAGACATTCTTTCTTATCCTCCCAAATCTTCAAAAGATTAGGTTAGATAAATGTCATCCATTTTAGTAAAAGAATGGAACAAAATAATCTTTTTAAAAAAAGCCAGGAGCATACCACCTGAATTGACTTAAATAAACCAGTGGAGTAGCTCCATACAAGTGTGGCTAAAATCCCAACCTTGAAAAGAAAATCAAAGCAGAGAAGAAAATAGGAGATGAGAAATTTTCACTAAGAAGAAAGATAATTAAAAAAAAAGGATGATGACACAGCCATCAATAGGACTACTCCACACAAAGTCATTCCCACCGTCTAGATTAATTTCAGACATTAGGATCACTTTGCCCCATGCTTAAAGACATGTCAAAATGCCACACCACATGTTTTCTACATACATATTACTTTGCTCAGGTTTCTTTCATTTCATGTCATCCAAATTTCCAAACAAACTACATGGAGGATAAGCTTGATGAATTGTCTACAAATTCTTCTAATCCTCTCCAGCTCTCCCACATTTGATTAGCATTCCCAGAAAAAAAGTTCTTCCCGCAAGAACAGACTAATCTATACCAGATCTCCCTGCTAAAGAAACAAGAGAAGAACAAGTTGTCCAATTATTTCTGTTTACTTTTGGTGAGGATGTTGGTAATGACCAATCTCCATAGCACAGCTCAATTACCATCCTGCTCCTAGTTATTTCTGTTTACTTTTGAAGATGATATTGGTAAAGCAGCCAGCCAGCCACACAAATGTGCTGATTTAAACCATTGCAACTTTTCATCCAGATTCATTGGATTTCCAGGCCATATTATCATTCAGAGAATGCTCAAGACTCCAAAAAAGGAATAGAGAGAAGACCAATCTTCTCCTGCGTTTCCAAATAGCTTAGACCAATAGTTTAGCATCAATTGGACTCTCTCCAGATTGGCTTATCAGTCACGGGCCACTGCCACCTCTTGATTAGTCATCTTCCTCCTCAATTGAGAGCACCATGTGAACCCAATCTTATCTATTTAACGCCCAGTATTCAATCAATTGGAAAAGCAACTTTTACTATGATCCTCAAACAAATTGACAATATTGTTAAATTTCATTTTCCCTCAAAAAAATTGCTTAAAATGAGCTATATGGTTTTTCTTTAGCATTCAAAAATTTATTTCCACCAATAAACTTATCTTGCAAATTGGCAATGAATCTCATTGAACTTTTTTTTACATCTTTTATGGTTATGAGCATTTTCATCTTTTACAATGGCTGTCCTCCCCAAACTCAACATTTGAGGCACTTTCAGTATAGAATAAATAATAGATCATCCATAAAGGTCCTTCATGATCTTTTAATTGGCTGAACCACCATGAAGATTTCAAAGATTACAGCAAAATAGAGGACAAACCGGTTTGGAGTCCAGGTAACAAGGACAATTCAGTAAAAAGCTACTATTCATGGTTGAGAGGGGATAAAAACCTCCACATCAACACAGCTTCTAAATGGAAGAAAATATAGAGAACTGAGCCCGTTGAAAGTAAAGGGTTTCATGTGGTTACTGTTCCTAGAGCGGTTGCTGACCCGGTTGTACAGATCAGAATGGGCAGGAAATGACAAACTGTTTCCCCTCTCTGCGCCAAGACACTATTACACTTGTTTTGTGAATGTATCTCTGTTAGAAGATTATGGTCTGGGATGGACGTGATTGCTGGGCTGAATGGACATCAGAGACCTAGATGGCTTATGGAGAGCTGGAAAAGATGATGCCTAAAGGGATATGGGCAGTAAGACTAAAGCAATGCAGCTCATTGTTCCTGCAGGTTGTTGGGCCCTCTGGCTATCGCAAGTTGTTTCAAGGCGGCCTCTCCACATTTCAAAATGTCGGAATTTGCTATCAATCTCATCAAAGTTTGAGAAAAACACTGTGTTGGGATGCATTCATTAAACCTGCACCAATGGCACCAAGGGAGTCTCGTGCTCTCTGACTGAGATTTAGGGTTCCAACCTGGACCGAGTTTCTGCATCTCAGCCTTCTTTTCTCTTTCTTCTCTCTTTTTTCTCCTTTCTTTTCTGATTTATGATCGACTTTGGGTGGTAGAGTTCCTACCTTTCTTTTCAAAAAAATAAATCTTACAATTGGTAATGAACTAACGGATAGCCATTTCATGAAAGCCAGGGTCTCCTCCTTCATGAGCAATTGATGCCAGAAAGAAAAGACTAACAGGGACTTAGAAGTACAAAGAAAATGTGCACACTACAAAGATAGATAGTACCTCTAGGAAGAAGTTAGCGATGGTTGAAAATTCAAACTTCAAAGAGAGTATATGTGTTCAAATTTGAAAATTCGTAGCTTCTAGAAGTTGGTTTCCACTCTTTGATCAAAAAGTGGTGGTTTTCGGCTTCTGTGGAAGGAAGTGGCACAGAAAGTGGTGGAAAAACTAAAGCTCCTCAAAAAGAGCCCGATACAGTGGAGTGGAATAGAAATGCTAAACTCAACAGGCACACGAGGGAAGGATTTCAGGAAGAAATCATTCATGAGTGGAAAAATGGAAGAAGACAGAGATCATCTCTCAGAGGAAGAATTAGAGAGATGGAGGGAAGCAAAGGGATGAACTCATGTTTATTCTACAGAAAGAAAAAAAAGAATAGCAACAACAACAGAGAGTGATGTGGCTAAAGGCGAGAGATAGGAATACCAAATTTTTACGTGGGATGGTAAACAAGTGGCAATTTTTAAACTCCATCCTCTCTTTCAAATTTGGCTCTATCAAATTTGGCAAGGTGTGCATTGAAGACAAGGCAGAGATCGAAAAGCTTATTAAAACTTAAAAATCATTATAAAAAAAAAATTAGCAAGGATAAAGAATGGCTACCACTCTACCACAATGGAAAAACAAGTACTTACACCGCATCCCAACACATTACCAGTAATAAAATTTAAAAAGCTCCGTTCAATGAAAGAGAGGTTATGGAGACTATTTTTGACATGAATGGTGATAAGAATCCCACACAGCCGGGCCTGATGGTTTCTCAATGAGGTTCTTTCAAATATTTTGGAGTTTGGTTTGAAAGAGAACTTGATGGAGATGATGAATGACTTCAGTGATTGTAGACAAGGTTGTGCTTACTCAATTATACTTTTGTACCCTTGATCCTGAAAAAGAGTAGTGCGAAGTAATTGGAGATTATCGCTCTATTACTTTTCTCAATGGTGCTTGCTTGCCAACCTGGAGAAGTGATTAGCTCGTTGGTGGACATCAATCGGCCATTATTCATGGAAAGATGTCTACTTGATGATTTCATGGTGGCACATGAACGTGGTGGCCTGGTGGGTGCTCAAAATGATAACAGGAGGAGTCTTCTTTGCAAGCTTGACTTTTGAGATAGCCTATGACTTTGTGTGATATAACTTTCTGTTAAACACATGGAGGAATATAGATTTTCAGCTAGATGAACAAGGCCTTCTATGATAGGTAGGTGAACCTCCTGATTCTCTTTCGATTCATTTCACTAGAAACATATCCCAAACAGATTCTCAAAGTCAAGCCATTCCCCTCTTTATCGACCCTAAACAACTCACATTTTCTAAATGTCAACCTAAAATCCCTACCTTAAACCCTCCCCCACAATAAATCACCCTAAACCCATTTCTCCCATTAACACACATTAAAACCCATAAAAAAATCCATCTTTTCCACAGAAAAACAAACACAATTCAGTTTCTCAAGGAAAAATAACCATGAACAACAGACAAAAGAAAAACCATAAACAACAGACAAAAGCAAAACCTGGCATTGTCAAACCCATCAAATCCGTCGCCTTCCCCGTCCGCCTCGGCCGGTGGGAGCGCGTTCATATCTAACAACCGAACCCCGCCCTTCGCCCGGTGTGCCCCCAGGGGCCACCTCTTGTTCCTCTCCCCGGACCTCAGGCAAGGCCCGCAGAGCCAGTCCTCAGTCGGCCGGGCCCCACCACCGCCACCGCCGATGACGCATACCACGTGGAAACCCTGCTCGCACCCGTCACAGACCAAAGTGTACCCCCTCGTCTCCGGCTGTCCGCACGACCCGCATGGGAGGGGCAGGCCAAACCCCGGCTGGCCAGGGTGGTCGGCGGGACGGCCGGGAGGGAAGGGGACCGGCGGGAGGGAGCGGCGGACGACGGTGAGGGCGTCAAGGGCCACAGGGGAGGGGGAAGGTTCGATGGACGGCGGCGAGGGGACTTCGTTGAGATCGATGAGGAACGGACGGCCCTCGCGGGAGGGCCTCCTCGGCAGCTCGATCGGGTCCATGAAGAGCTTCAGAGGGGCATTTTTAGGGGGGAGGAGGGGCTGGAATGGGAGATTGAGAAGGTTTGGAGGGGGGTTTTTGTAATTTTGGCGTCGGAGAGGCGAAAGGGATGAGCGTCTGATCGAATCGCAGGTCGAAATTGAAAAAAAAAATAACGGACCGAGACGACATGCGAAGCATTAAATACCCCCGAAAATCATTCGGTGCGGCCACCGTCACGTGCGACGGTCCCGTGCGAACGCGGATCATGAATCCTTTCGTTGTTCATGAGTCGTAACACCATCTCACCGTCGGTCATATTAGTCGTTTTTCAAACGTAAATTCAAACGCATTTTATTAATTGGATTTTTGAACTCATCCTTTTTATTGGATAAAAAACCTAGAGATTGAAAACGCATTGAAAGTCAGCTTTTCAAAAACTAATGGATTCTGATAGAGGCGAATTCAGAACACTTTTTCTAGATTGGCTGAATTAATTTTTCATATTAAAAAAAAATTGATAAAAATATCAAATTTTTTTTTGATAGTCATATGATGCACTTGAAATAAAATAAGTTTATCAAAAGATTAAGTAAAACAAAACAAGTTCATTAATAAAAAAGCTCAAATGTTATATAAAAAAATCAACTTCTCTCCCTTATTTTCTTCTTTCCTTTTAGTGAAACACAATCATCTACTTAAAATCTATCTAAAATTATAACCTACATAAAAAAAGATATTAAAAAAAACACTCAAATGTTATATAAAAAAATCACAAATACAAACTCAGTTTTAAAAATTTTAATTTAATTTTCTTATTAGACACCAAGATAATCAAGAATAATTTTTCATTTATTTGGAATAAAATAAATGTCAATAAAACATAAAAGTGAACAACAAAGACAAACCCTAACAAAAAAATTCTAATAAATCTAATAAATTTAAAACTTAATGAAAGATTGAAATAGAGAAACTCCAATTATCCAAACAACCAACATAGGCGATGGTGATTTATTCAATTATCCAAACATTGTTAAAATATGAAATATTTAAATGCATCTACAAAACATATAATAAATCAAAAGAGTTAAAGAATTTACAAATAAAATCAAATTCATTACATATTGTTTGGTGTTTGGTGAAGGGGGTGATTTATTCATTGACGGCTGCAAAATATGTTTTTTTTTAAAGATGCTTAATTAAAGTAAATTGAAGTTTATATAGCAAGTTGTTTTAGGGTTTTTTTAAAAAAATGGGTTGGACCAATGTTTTGGGGGGTTTTTTAACAAAATATAGGTTGGGCTTTATTAAGGGTTTTCTAATAAAACTGGGTTGGACTGCTATTTGGGGTTTTTTTTCACAAAATTTGGGTTGGGCTGTAGCCCGGCCCAGCCAACCCATGAGCCCGCCCTTGGATTCTGAGAATCATCACGTTTGGAACTCGTCCGAACGGACTCACTTACTAAGGCAATGTTTGAAAATGAGTTTTAAGAGTTAGCTTTTTTTTGGGTTTTAAAATTGAGTTTGTTGGTGGCTCTCTTCACATATTATAAAAAAAAAACTAGTTTTTAAAGAAAAAAATTTTATAAAAATATGTATGCAGCTTTTAATTTAGTAATTTTTTTGTTTAAAAACGGATTTGGGGAACTCAGGAATTCAAAATCTTCTCAAACCTGTTTTCAAGAGTCTAAATCCAATTAATTTAGAATATGTCATTCAAAGTAGTTTTTTAAAATAGTTTTTTTGAAAAACATATTTTATAAATTCAAAAGCTAAGACCATTGGGGACATTCAAGAACGACTTCAGATATAATATGATTAATCTTTTTAAGAAAACATCACCCTTGAATAACATTACAGATTCCATGAGATGATGATCAATAAGACGACAGCAGACAATATACAAAACAGCAATGTACTAAAAAAATTTAATATTAGTAACTACTTATGAAGTTGCCCTGTTTGGAGGATTTGTAACATTTTTTTTGTAAACACGTATTTATTATCTTCTGATATCAGATTTGACTAAAGTTAACTGTACTCACGAGTAGTGCATGGACAAGGAAACAATGTGAGTCACCTCATGATTGGCATTGTGTGGTGACAAATCTGAACCCTTGGATCTTCATCATCTGATGGGGATAAAATAGGTTCTGGGAAGGATTTGATTTGTCTTTCTATAAAGTGATTATTATTATTATTATTATTATTATTATTATTTCTGTAAATGAAAAATATGATTTATGGGGTTTGCAAGTGTAAGAAAAAGAAGAGGTTGGGTTGGTGTGCATGTATAAATGACATAAATGACTCTGGAGGGTGGACGGGTGGTGTCGAGTGCGTTGACACGCGGGTTATGTTTACTTTTGGAAGGATGCTCTACGTGGCGGGTATACAAGGTCTGGTGTTGGTGTGATGTTATGTCCAATGGGGGTGTTGGATGTGATCCAAAAAAAAATTATTTAAAAAAATACATAAAATATGTACTGATTTATTTAGATTTATATTTTATTTTTTATAATAATATATATTTTAATTAAAAAATTATAACAATTGAAGATGCAGATGGGGTTGGAGAATGGAGGCTTGGGGTTGCAAACTGATTACACAGATCATTTTCTTTTTTTTTGGGATGATCACTCATATTTTAAGTCATGTATGTTTAATTTATTCGAGTATATATATATTTAATTTTCGTATATAATATATAAATATAAATATATTTTATAAAAAGTGAAAACATAAGGTTGGATGTCTAAAAAAATCAATATTTATTTTACCTGAAAATGCTAGTAAATATGTTTGAATAAGCTAATATGAATCCCAATACCCTCAAATATTTATCCATGTTTTATTCATCTTGACTTGTAACTAAAACAAATTAATGATGATCATATAAAAAATTTCAACCATACAGAAATGAAGCCCATGGATATCTATCTTCCCATCCCAATATATATCAGGAAAAAATATATAAAAATTATTATAGAAAATCAACTTTCAATATAAAAAAAAGTATATAATTTGATCTTTTCCGAAATTTATTCATTGTGTATCCCAACTTCTACAATCAATTACTGGACATACAAACATTTTACTACTAATGCTCAACATTTATATATAAGACAATACAGAGCTTTTATTTTATATGCAATTTTTTATTTTAAAGCATGCAAAAATTAATCAGTCCAATAACTTCCATTCACAGTAAAAATACCATTTTTGTTGTTTTGTTGGTACAAATAAAATGGTAGAGTATTCCTAGAAATATGATTAACATAGAAATTAATAAAAACATGTAATTACTAGAAAAGGTAGTTGTCAGTATGAAGATAGAGATTATTAATCAGAAATGAATAATTATGTTATATTCAATATAATTACAAAAATACATTCATATTTTTTATTATAAAAATATATATAGCTTTAAATAGTAGCAAATAAAATAGTAGTATATTTATCAATTGTCATATCATCTTTCTATTTGATGAACCAAAATAGATATATATTTTTAAGTATATAAAGAAAAAAAAATGTCATTTCTCCTCAAAATATATATTTATTGTTATAAAAATAAGACTAAGGGATAGTAAAACTAGCTAGTCACAATATTGCAAAGAAAAGATATCTACATAGTACATACAAAATATTTTTTAAATTGGATTATATGTTTCAAAATAAATAATTATATATCACAAAAATTACATAAAATTGAGATCCTTAATAGTAAAATGAAAAAAATCACATAATAATGTAATATATTGATTTTTAACACTCAATTGAATAATAAAATAATAATAACCATGCAACACAAATATTTTCACACATGGCGTTATATAAATTAAAAGTGATTGCCAATATATGAATAGAGAGATCAATGTGGTATGAATTAAAAAAATTTATCTTGATTTGATCTAAAAAAAGAGGAAAATCGAACCTATTTGTCGAGGGTTCACCATCGTCCAACCATGGCCTTCTCTTCTTTGTTCTAGCCATGAAGATGTGATTCTTTTTGTCTCTGTTAATGCGAGGATTGTGTATATAGTAGTCTTGGCCGCCGCTGATATTTGAGAAGGATGATGGGGACAATGATATATATAGGTGTTACAACTAGGGTTTCATATACAATACACATTTAGTATACGGATCTGAGAGAAATCACCTGTATAATTAATCATAGATTTGGTCTTTAATATACATGTTCGCTCTTCCACGTGTTAGTACATCGATTCTATCAAATGTGACAAATTTCACTTTAGCTATATATATGTTTTTTTTATTTTCAACATAAAAGTTTTAGAAAGATAGGTAAATTAATTTCATGGATGACAATTGACTAAACATTGTTAATTAATATTTTCTATCTTCATCGATCATTTACTAATCTAACTTGTATTTAGTATGCAATAATGTTATTGAAATCCAAATTCACCATTGATAAATAAATGAAATTTAATAAGCTTAATATTGGCTTGATATTATAGTGAAACGGTGTTGTACGGTTAAAAATATTGTTGAGTTTGCAAATTCACCTTTGATGATCCTTTGTATTACATTATTGATTATGATGCTAATCATTTTAAATACGCATGCTAGAGATATTGTTTTTAGAGTCAATTGTTTGTATTATTTCATGGATCATATATTATAAAATAATCAAATTCGCCATGAAAATACACATACTTTGAAAGAGTACAACATTGCCCCATATTACAAATCATCTTTTTATATATGTGTTAATGGTATGAAATTGAGCCCAATACCTCATCATTGTATATGATGCTTTCACAAATAATATCTATACTCCAATATCCTAAAACGCGACGATACGGTCAAAAGTTTTCATCTAATGAGCTATTTACAGTTTAGCCCCCATGTCTCCTATATTTACAATCAGGTCACGGTCAAAAGTTTTCATTTAATGGGCTATTTGTAGTTAAGCTTCCAATCCTCATATATTTATAACCAGTCCCTAAACAAAATCGGTCAGTGTTGTCAACTACCTGGTTTATTTGCATATAGTCCCCCAGATTCTTGATATTACAATAAAATCCCTGAAAAAAATCTGCTAATGTTGTCCTTTTTGTGGGATATTTGAATTTCGGCCCTCAGTTTCAACTAGTTAACTTCAAATCATTTCTACAGTTTTTTTTTACCATTAAGATACCTATAAAATTATAAAATAAATATTTTAGTCTCATTATTTAACTCATAAAGTTATTTATAAGAAGTCTTTACTAATTTCAGTTTTCATTTTCATATTTACATTGATTATCATAAAACTAACTATTCCACAAATTTTCGTAAATCCTTTTTATTTCACGCAAGAAGTGTATCTACTTGGTTCTTGACTGTCTCTCTCTTCCTCCCTCTCCCTTTATAAATATTAAATAGGGGATTTTAACTTCAATACAAAAATTTAAATCAGTTTATTAATTATTAGGGTCATAAATGTTATTGACTATTTGTTATTAAAAACAATATAATATATATCAGAGTTAAAATCTTTTAGAGCAGAAGCCTGAATAGTTTTAGATATCAGAATATCGGTTTATTTTTAAATTTTATTACTCCTTCTTTATTAAAGTTTTTAAATTGCACTTGTTATTTCTGAATAAATGAAACTTACAAAATCGTTTATGATGTTACCTGATAAAATTCTATTTTGCTTACCTATGAGCCTAAAATAATATGCATGTATACATTTTTTTATTGTGACTTATGAATTACGAAGTTCACCATGATTTAGTTATTCAAGTCAGAAATAACATTATTTGCTTATGCATTTGATGCTTTGATATCATCATATAATTTAAAGTCTAATAAATAAGTAGATTTTATTTTAGCACTTTATTAACTCGTGCGAATGCGCGTACACAAAAACTAGTCTATTAAAAGATGGGACTACCATCAAATATATAGTCATTTTCCTTTTCAAATTTTTAAACGCAGAGGCTACAATGAATGTCTTCACAAGAGTGGTTATCTATGTTTGTTTAAATGCCCAAACTATCATAATAAATGTACAAAGAAAAACTTGTCAAAAAACTTGTCAAAAAATGATAATATCTCTGATATTATCTGTGATGAGTTCAACAAGATGTTGTTTAATGTACCCATGCCATGCTTGTACATTAATTTCATCAGCTTTGAGTAAGGGTAGGATCACATGACTCTCAGACCCGCATCTTCTTCTTAACATGCGTCCGAGCATTGTAGATGTTCCTAATTGAACTAGCATTAGAGGGGTCCTTACTTTTTAAATGGGTTAAGATATCTCGAGGACGCATACCACTAGCCGTCAATCTTTGTAGCATCTCAAACTCATCTTCGAGTAATTTTCCAGCAAACGAATGACCCCGGAGTTGGAGATCAAAGCATGATTATGTATCCCACATTAACCTTCAAGCTCTATTTTCCTCCATGCTCTAGAGACAATAATTTGAACGGGCAATCACATTTCTTTGTTGATCTATTATTACTGCGTCCATCGGGCTTCCCTCCTCTTTCACAAATTAGCAACATCCGTGGTGCTCTCCGACGACTCGACATTTCTGATCTTCCAACTACTATAACCACTCCAATGCTTCTGCCAACTTTTTTTACCCACTTGACCATTTCCATTCGACTATCGAATACCTAAAACAAGCAGAAAGGGAAAAAAATGTCACAGAAATATCATATATAATACTAAATCACCATTAAAGTACAATTGAGAGTCAAGATTTACCAATGATGTTGTGAATGATTGGGTGGTGTCAATGTTACCGTCACCATTTTGTTCAAACGGAATGATAACCTCCTACAAAAATAATAATAATTACGACCTATAAAAGAAGGGAAAACATCTTAATATGCTATTCTTAAACCTGTCAAAAAAACATTGGTACTCAGCAAAACAAAAATGTTAGATAGTTGTCGGCTTACACATGTACAAACATCAAAGACACAAAGAGTTGCAGCCAAATTTGAATTAGGCAGTATACCATCATCAATCATTTTGGGTACTAGATATATTTTGGAGCAGATATACTTTTCTCATAGGTATATATCAAGTAAGCTTATAGAAAATTAATTATAAAAGTACCTAACATTAATAAAGATTTTTTTCCCTTAAGACAAATGGTTTGGTTTACACAATGACTGTGAAAATAGCAGGCATTATCAAGTGGTTCAAAATATTTGTACAAAAAAGGCCAAATCCACACAATTTATCACAAATTTGTATTATGCATTTGGGGGCATTTCTCATTAATAATTTCAAACAACAAACATGCATTCAGGTCTAATAAGGTTTCATGAGACATGAATGAGCATCTAATATGTGCATCAGATGAATGCCCGGCGAGTGCATGTGCCCCCGAAGTATGCATAAATGCTTCCAGTCACAAATGAATGCATGCTTTTATAATAATAATAATAATAAACTTCTAGTTTGAATAAAAATATATGTTGTATTACTTAATTATTCATCTAATTAAGAAAGGTACAACTATTGAATAGAAAAATTTGATGCAAAATATTTTCAGTTGTGCAATGTTGAGGTTAATCTTTATTCTTAAAAATTAAATTCCAATAAATCACGTAAAATAAAAAATTTATTTGAAATATGTAGAATGAATACGAGAGTAGAAGATTCTAAATAGAAATTTTTGAGTATTCGAATAAGAAAAAAAAAAAAGAAATCAACGTAAAACTCGACCCTCAAATCAGCATCTCCTTCAGCATGCAGGACTGAACCATTTTACCTGGTCTTTTATGTTAAGCTATGTTACATTCAGTCATTCTAAGAGCATATCCAACAAGCCTCGGCATCACTTCTCCTTCGCCAATTTATGGAATGTCACCGAAAATTCTTCCTCCAACATACTCTCCCAACATGTACCCCTATTTTAAGGGTCCATTTTGACTCATTAGAGAGGGCAAGTATCTTTGGTTCGGCATATGATTTTTTTGTCATTTTATGATTTGTATATTGAATTTAAAACAACTTGAGATAAATCATGGTTTGAACTTCATTTGTTTATTTTGAATAGTGCAAATGGGTTGTTTGAAAAAATGTATCAGTGAATAAAAATGTAGTTTTTATCTTCTTTGAATGTGTTCTTTGTTTTGGTTTTTGTTAGGATCATCTATACTTTTCTTATTGTGTTCTCTTATTCTTATTATCATTTTGTCATTGTTGCTTCTATGCGTAGGGGAGGTTCACTAGGAATACTCATGTATATTGAAGTATTTCTCTCAATTGGTTATTCTCTCACTAAGGGTCTGTTTGGAAACACATATTGAAAAGTAGATTTTAGAATAAAGCTGCTTTTTAAGATGATTTTAGACCTTTGACTTTTTTGGGATGTTTTTTTTTTTAATTCAGGAATCAATATTTGGAAGGAATTTAATGTTTGGTAGAAAAAGTTGCTTTTCAATTAAAAAAATCGATTCCGACAAAAAAGCGTTCTTTTTGAAATTTTAAAAACACGGATTTCGAGAGAGAAATTAAAAGGAATTCAGCTTTTGATTCCACCGGAATCCGACCCGTTTGGTAGCGTGTTTGGGCGGATTCCGCTTTTTGAAAAAGCGGAATCCGCCCAAACGCGCTACCAAACGGACCCTAAATAAATTTGTTCTACAGATTGCAAAAACTCCATGTAACTGATGCGTGTAGCATATTCAGATTAAGCTCTTAGGTTACCGCATGGCCTGTGATGACTGAGAGGAAAAAACAAGTTATTGTAAATTAAACAAGTTATTTATAGCATGGTGAAATATTGAAATATCATGTGAATTTTTTTTGTGATACCTGGGTTTGAAATGATGATGGTGGATTCAATGAAAATTTTGTGTTTTACTTTGCTTGAAAAAACAAAAAAATGAAGCATGCTTCAAAGGCACCGCAAGTTGCACCACTTTAGTTGATGTTTTTTGGTCGGTGGGATGATTGGTTTCTTTTCCTTTCGTAATATTGTTGATAGATAAAGAACATCAAATTTTTGAAATGAACCATGTGAATAAAACGACTGATAAAAGACCGCCGTGAAATCAGAGAAAAATGAAGGGAAGCATTCAGTTGAGGTATGTAGGTCATGTCAAGTTTGCCTGATGTGCTTGTAGACAGATAAAAATAATAATAATAAAAAAAAGAGTCAATTCAGCCCTGCCCAGGCCCAGTTCGGCCCATCATGGGCCTTGTCCTGGACAAGGCCCAGGATGGGCCCTGCCAAGGCTGGGGCCCAGTTTGGCCCTGCCTGGGCAAGGCCCAAGACAGCCTTGCCAAGGCAGGGGCCCAGAATGGCAGGGCCCAAGCCCAGTCCGGCCCTGCTGCCTAAGCAGGGCCAACAAAAAAAAAAAAAAAAAAAAGTCAAAGTCACTTGGATAAAATCAAATTAATTAATTGATTAATTAAAAGAAAAAGTAAAAAAAAATCCTAACTACCCACTCCTAAAACTACCCACTACCCTTATAACCACCCCTCCCTTCCTCTATAAATAGGAGGGAGGGGGGGAGAGAGAAAAAAAAAAGGTGGAAGAGCAACAAAAAAAAAAAGCCAAGCCAAAGGAGAGAAGAAGGAAGGAAGAAGAAGAAGAAGAAGAAAGGTGGGGAAAATCCTAGGGAGAGAAATAAAAATTCTCTAACTCTCCCTCGATTCCACCTTCTTCTTGAAGAATCCACCAAAAGAAGGAGAAGCCAAAGAAGAAGAAGTGTGGGGAAAATCCGAGGAAGAGAAATAGAAATTCTCTAACTCTCCCTCGATTCCACATTCTTCTTGAAGAATCCATCAAAAGAAGAAGAAGTCAAAGAAAGCCAAAGAAGAAGAAGAAGTGTGGGGAAAATCCAAGGGAGAGAAATAGAAATTCTCTAACTCTCCCTCGATTCCACATTCTTCTTGAAAAATCCACCAAAAGAAGGAGAGGCCAAGAAAAACCAAAGAAGAAGAAGAAGAAGAAGAAAAAGTGTGGGGAAAATCCAAGGGAGAGAAATAGAAAATTTCTAACTCTCCCTCGATTCCACCTTCTTCTTGAAGAATATCTTCACTCTGTTCACGAAGGAGAAAGTCCAGAGAAGGGAAGATCAAAGAAAAGCGACTTCAAATCAAATTTCAAGTCAAAGAATTCAAGAAGGGTGAAGAACAAAGCATCGCTAGTCCTAAACAACAAGGCCCAAAATCAAAAGACCGAAGGATCACGCACCGCTCTCTTCTTCCTTTTAAATTTTCACAAACTTGTAAAATACCTGAAGTTGTAATTCTCGAGAAACTCTTCAAAAGAGATCGAGGATCAGAGGATAAAAGATCGAGTTGTACCCGCAATCTTTCCTATGTATTGATTTGCTCTACGAGCATATCATATATTTCTTTAAAATTTGTAAGGGACAAAATTTGTTCGCTACAGTGCTGACTCTTTATTTTTATGTCGAATGAAATTAGTGTGACTTTTGTTTTTGGGAGTGTGTCTGTATAATATAATTATAATTTATGTAAATTTGAGTTTCCTTTCTCTCTATTTTTTTTAAAAGATAACCGGGGCATTATATAATTAGTTAATAAGCAATTTTGAAGACATGATTGTAGTCTTAGCAAAGTTAAATCAGTCAATATCAATTGCCTGCCATCAATTTTTGTAAGTGAACCTAGATGGATCATGTGATCACAATTCAACCCATATGAAATAGGGGTGATCCATCTCTAACATTACACTTTAAAAGTTGATAGAAGCTAACATTTCTATTTCTATATAAATAGAGGCTTATCCATCACAACACTCATTTTTGTCCTTGCCTTCGCCTAAAGTTGTTCCAGGATTCTAGATTGGTATATAGTGGGTGGTTTTCTCTTTCCTCCTTTTTTTGTTATATTATTTTGGGATTGGATTGTTGGCGTATATGTCTTTATATGTAATATGCTATTTTGGGGATTTATAAGACAATTCATTTTGTCAATCTTTTGACAGCCCAAAACAGTCAGTCCATTTCAAAGAGTGAAGGTGAATGAAGTGGAATTTGCTGACGAGAGGCTTCAAAATAATTCGTATTGGACAAAGGTATATTGTTTACAGTATGAGTTTTCTCTATCAATTTGATTAATTCAAATGATTGTTAACAGATTTTTTATTTCTTGAGCATCTTTTTGCAGGAAGGTGCAAATGGTGGATACAGTGCAAAAGCCCAGGAAATTCTTAGGCAAGTTAGAGGAAGTGTTTTTTTTTGTTTTTTTTTCTGAATTCTAATGTGGATCTTTCTTGACATGTACAGATAGCTAATGCAAATATGCATGCACATTTGTTAGAGATCTATATTGATATTTTTTCACATATTTGTTTACTAAAAGTTTTTTTGCTAATAGGAAAAATATTATAGGACCTAGCCTACAGTTCAAAAGGTTCTGAATTTTGACTGTCTTCCATTCTGAAGTTTACATTACACTATGTGATGATGAATGAGGGAAATTTGTATGTGTTTATGAGTTTCATTTAGTTACTACGCCTTGTTTGTGAATATTAAAGCTTAGCCAATTTTTTGGAATTGCAGGATACTTGATACAATTACGTGTTCCTTGAGCCACCTAGATTCAAAACATGTAATTTTGAATTTATTTGAAGTACATCTAACTATTCCAAAAGCTAAGCCATCAAGCCAAAGTTTTTCAATGAGTCATGTGATTTAATAAACTATTATTTTATGTATCTAATGTAATGATTCCTTCAATATTATATATAATGTTATAAAAAGCATCTCTAACCACTTAGTAGGTGATTCTCATGCATATCTAATGTAATCTTTTATGTTTCTCAATTTAATATAAAGTGAATACTATTATCATGCATTTTGGCCCTTTAAAAGAATTCTTGATTTAGAAGTGAGCGTGAGGAAGAATTTTTTTTTTTGACCCAAAATATGCCTTTGATCTGGTTCATCCACATGAGAAATTAAAATTCTTTTGAAAATAAGGGCCCAATATGGTAATCATTCTTGTTCTCTTTCTGCAGGAGCACACAAGTAAATTGCATTTAAAATCTTTCATTCTTTCGGCTATTCTGGAAATCCTACGTAAAATTTCTCTGATTTTTCGTTCTCAAAATCTATTAGAATTGGATATTTGTGAAAAAAGTTATCTTTTTGAACCATAGTTGTTAGAAGACTTCTGGATCTGAGTTATCAAATTGACTCTAAATCATGGAAGCTGATTTCAAAAATCAATGTTCATTTTATGTCTATTTTTTGTGAGTTGATTAGTCATGCATGAAGTATGAAAGCTGATGCATGGATTCTCTCTTCTTTCTTTAAGGGATTTCCGACAGCACATATAGGGGCGGCATTATCGATTTGCACTCACACTATAACATTTATTTACTCCGAAGATGACTGAAGTGATGGAGTTTTCTATATTTCATTCTTTAGTTCAGAAGAGAAGCTCAGTGCCTCCAAATTTGAGTAAGTGTTACGAATTTTGTTTCAAACTTAATTTATTTAATCAAGATAGATACTTGTTAGTGCAAAAAGTTTTCTTGTCATGATTCATATTTTTTTAATCATGATCATCTACTAGAAGTCACTTGGGTAGAATGCATTATATACTTAAATGAATATTTCTAATGGGTTTAAGTTATGTTTAATTTCATTTGATATTTTGCCTTCATCAATTAAATGCGTAGTTCGTATGCATCCTTTTTCATATGAAATGAAATGAACTTTAACTTGAAGGGATAAATTTTGTTTCTTAATTGTACTTATTCTTAGAATGTTAAGCTCTAAATTTTTTTTATTTATTATTATTTTATGGATAGATTATAGATAATTGCCTTTGACCCCTATTTAAGCTGACAGATACAACATCATGATGATTTTTAATTTTTATTTGACAAATCACTCCTTTATGAGTAAAAGAATTCTCTCAAAAAGTGTAATTATGCCAAGTCTTTATGTAATGTAGTCTCTAACTATCTATGTTACTTAACGGAAAAAATGTTTTAACTGTTGGATGATTTGTATGTGAAATATGAAAATTTGTATATATAATAAATTTATATTCACATAATTTTTTAATGTAAATTGCGAATAATGTTCACAATCTTAACAATGTATCAATGTCACTCCACTAACATCTTCCTACTCCTTTAATCCTCTTGGAAGCAAAATTTACAATTTTTAACAAAAAATTAGTTTAGATTTTTTGGCAAAATTTGCATCATATAATGATAATGCATTTATTTCCTCTATTATTTCATTGAATAAACTTATGTTTAAATTACTCAAAGGAGATTTTTCAATCATTTTTTGATGGAAGAACCTTTTTGATGAATGTATATAGGGTGTTGCTACCCGGGCCCCAGAAATTAGGCCCATTAGTGAGCTCCAATAGGTGGCATAATCCTATTGATTCCTTGATTGACTTTTTCAAACAACCAAAAAATCAATAACATAACTACCCTTATTAGAATTTTAAAAATTCGCTCCATTAAATCATACCGCCATTAAATCGTCGTTACGGAATCCCAAAACATGCGAGGTTATTAATCCTTCCACCCACCCTAATATTTTCCAAAAAATAAAAAAACTAGGGTTTCCGATTTTGGCGTATCAGTCGATTTCGGAAGTCGGCAAAATCAGGCGAACGAAAGGAACAAAAAGAAACGACGATCATCTTCACCCAAAGAAAAATCCTCAACAATGGCGAAAAACAAAGGTTTCATTTCTTGCAAATCGTCCATACCTCCTCGTGCTTTTTTTCTTTTTTGTGTGCGACATAAACATAAACATTAAATTAATTTTTTACACTTCTTGCAAAGATGGAATCCAATCAAGAACCTGACTCAGTTGTCGAAGTTACCTTCCGTGCATATGAAATTTATCTGTTAATATTGTGTGTCTGAAAATCATCTAATACATATGTTAATCTGAGTTTTTCGATTACATGTACAGAGTTAAACACATAAATCAAATTGGTAATCTGAGAGTTTAAGATTCACGTATCTGAAAATCCATTTTGATTGGTTATTTGTTATATGACAATATTGTGTCTGATGCTTTTTCTTCATTTACCAGTGTATCTTGATTTGAGAAATCACTGACATTCTTCATTTGTTTTATGTTTTCCTTTGCATACCATTCATTTTTTGCATCAAATGATAGAATCATCATATAATATCAGATACTTGTATCGAAAACCAAATAATATGCAATGGTTTATTATCAAATATTGAGATTTATGTTTATGAAATTTTTTTTATAATTTAGTTTAAATCTCTTTGGTATATCTGAAATAACAAACATCTGATAGCATATTTTGATGTGGGATCTGGCTGATATGCATGTTTATACAAATACACTTGCTGATTTGCTTTTTTTTGCCTATCTGCTGATTTGTTTTAGGAACTGCTAAATTCATGTGTTTAGATACACCTGTATCTTAAAAACAAAAAGTGCATTACAATGACAACATATTAGGCATTTTAGAGTATATTGAATATTGATGAATTGTTTTGCATCTAAAAAATCAATATGTATAATTCTGTAGTTCCAAAAAAAAGAGTTGTTGAACCCAGACGAAACAAAACATACTATCCCCAATATCGATCTACGATCCACATAATTTTTGAAACATTAGCTACAATGAAGTTGAGCAAAAAACATTTGGACTTGCTCCAGAGACTCCATTTTGGAACCTCTTCAAGTTCTTCATTGACAAGTCCTATGATTATAGCAAGTCAAAGAAAAATGATGATGATGTGCTATCCATCATCCAGCCGTTTGACCACCAGTCTGACAGCTTCAACATTGGTGGGAAAAGAATAAAAATCACAATAGATGAAGTGGATCTGATATTTGGGATACAATCAGGAAAAAAAAGTCGAAGGTAAATTTTTTTAATATAGTTTGTTCAATTGAAATTTTAAAGAATTTACTTTTCGTACTGTATCTTGAATTTCTGGCCATAATCTGTAATTTTTACACAGTTTCTTTGGGAGGGAAGCCAAAGACATCTTATGTACGAAGAAGATTTCAAAATGTCAAGAGGCCGAATGCTCCACAAGTAAAAGAACAACTACTGAAAGCATTCGCAGGCAAAACAAACACCGATTTTGAAGACTTCATGAGACTATGTTGCTGGTATCTCTTTATATGTCTTTTTTACACAAATAGTGGGCAAACACTGGGCTGTAATTATTTCAAGTATGTTGATGACATCAGCAAGATCAAGGATTATGCGAGGTCCACCTCAATATTGAAAACTCTCATGCAGTCCATAAAGAAGCATCCATCAACTCCGTTAAGTGTCGTAGGATGTGTCATGTTACTACCGGTGAGAAACCATCTAAAGTAAACATTTTAAAAATTTTAAATGCAATTACATGTATCCTTCGCTAACCAAAAGGTTTTCATTTATGAAGTATTGGTTGTGTGAACACACACGCATAATTCAACTATCACAGGCAAATAAATTTCCATGACTCTTAAAATGGGCTCTACGTAATCTGCATAAAGCGATGGCCAAAACAAACATTAAGAAAATTAAAAAAGATTAGGTACTTAGAATAACCATCTTTACTGCATGCAATCCTCACATTATATACCTTATTAGATACATCTGTAACTTATAAAAAATCATTATGTTGATATATACCGTATGTGTGATATATATTTTTTGGTATTGCTAATTTTTTATTTAAGATACACAAGTATCTTAAAAACTCGAGGTTTATACATGTATGTGATTGCATTTAATACTGTTGTGTCTTGAAAACATTTAAAATGACTATTACATTATAATGACTTTTAATTTTGTACCTCACATTATTGATGTATCTTAAAGACCAGGATTTTAGGTAGATGTATCTTAAATTATAGTTTGCTTTTTATATAACACTGATGTCTGATATTGAATGCATGCTGCAGGTGATCATTGAGGAGCTCAGCTACAGTTTAAACAAACTAAAACAACTTGACAATAGGACTCCTTCTCAAGCCCAATGAGAAGCAGAAGATGATGAGGATGATACTGAAACGCGCACTGATTCTGTTGAAGAGAGTGAAAGAAGAAAATGAAAGAGATAATGGAAATCAATCACCAATGGATGATGAAGACCATGCAAGTCTGTTGGCTCAATTATAACAACGGATTGCAGAAATGGAGGAGAAAAATGTAAACCTGTTGCAAAAGGACAAAGAGATGGAACACCAAACTATAGAGTGGCAGGAGGGTCCATAAGTAACCCTTAGGATAAGCTATACTCACTTTATCTATTTCCATGGGCCCACATGTCAAATCAACTTCTTACACCTTAACACATCAAATACATCGAAGGGTCCATATGTCAAATCAACTTTTTTATACTTTATTTATATTTTATTCTTTATCAACCAAACAACTTAACTTTTATTCTTACGTTTTCAATAAGAATAAAAAAAACACAACCAAACATAAAATCTCTTATTCTTGTAAATTTGTTATTTATACTTGTATAGTTATCTATCCAAAATAATTCAATTTCGCTATCCAAATGGGAACTTTATGAATCCAAAAAAAAAAAAAAAGATTCTTGAGAAGTTATGGAACCAATGTTCTTTGAAGTCATCGATTATCGACCGTTTGATGCGAGAATGTTCCTAACAGAGACCACGCAACCGATGGATTTGTTATGATTGGAAAAGAATACCAATCAATTCAAACCATAGATATCACATTTAATTAGATCTAGACCATTCATTTGACTGTAACCCTAAAATATAAGTTCTTCCTCTCAGTCTCCACCTCCATCGCAGAGCAATCGGTCGAACCCTAGAATCGAAGTTAATTTATTTTTCCATTTCTCCCTCTCATTGTCGACCTCCATTGCAGATCAATTGGTCGGACTGAGGAAGAGATCCTTCAGCGGTCGTTACGTCCTCAACCGTCAGATCCCTCACCGACGGCGCGATCTCCGCCAGCAGGACCTCCAGCAGGTACACGTAGGGCCATAACGTTGCCTTTTTTTTAAATTTTTTTTATTCATCTCTGCATTGAAGAATGTGAATCATACGTGTTCATAGAAGAGTTTTAGGTGCTTAATCCGAACCAATCAGTTGAAATCCAAAAAAACAATCAAATCTTATCCAAAACCCTTTATCTTACTCAAAATCTTAGCTTTTCTACCCTATAAACAGCCCTCTCTTCCCTCAATCAATCTAAGGGTTTCATGTTTTCTTAAATCAGAGTTTCCATTAGGAAATATAGTTTGGTCTTGTAAAATTTGGTTCTTCTGTTAGGTTTTCTTTTGGGCATTGTTTGATGATGGTAATTTGGTCAAGATTCTAGAAGGTGCATGAGATGTTGTTGTGTGCGTGCATATTGTGATTCAGATTGGTAATAGGGAATATTGATGGATGTTATATTTTTTTCATTTTTTTATTTGCTATGTTTGAAACTTTGATATTTGGTAGAATATCTTATTGTTGGCGATATTTTTAACTATAATAGGAGTTATGTTTGTTAATATGTAATTTTAAATTTATGATTTGGAATGAAAAATTGTTTGATGTTTTACTGATTTCAGATATAAGATATATGGATTTGGATACTGAATATTGGACATACGGATTTGGATATTGAATATTGGACATACGGATTTGGATACTGGATATCGGACATATGGATTTGGATTCCGGATATCAGATATATGGAATCAGATATTGAATATTAGATATTTGAGGTGTATCCGTATTCGTTTAACTGTTTCATATATTTCGGAACCTGAATCCGAATGTTCAGATTGGATACACATACGTATTTTTGATTGTCAATTAGATATAGGATACAGATTTTTTTTTTGGTTTCAGTTTGAATACTGATACGGATACATCGTATTCACTTTGTTGACAGGCTTTTGAGTTACAAAGCTTTTTGATTTTTTTCAAAGATGTATGCTTGTAGTCACAGAAAATGAAATATGTCCTCGAACAAATTGAAATGCATAATTTTTTGCATTTTCCTAATCGAGTATATACTCGCCTACCTAGTATGTACTCAATTAGAGAAATCACATATTTGATTAGGATTACATTTATGACTAATGATTAGTTTGGTAATTCTGATAGATTCTATGAAGGGAATTTTGTTTGGGTCACCTAGAAATGGACATAGGCATAAAGGATTCTACACTCCATTTACCTGGGTGCTCCAAAAAAAAGAGAATTAGAAAGATTACCAAACTGACCAATGTTAGTGCCCCAAGAACAAAAAATGAATTAGAAAGAGAATACAGAGAATCTAAGCCATTCAAAGATCCATTGAAAAGTGACTCAGAATCTAGTCTGTTTATTTCACAAATACCTATCGTGACCATTCATATAAAACACATTCATCAGTGAAAAAGAGACTAATAAAGCCCTCCTCCGCCTCCCCAACGGCCTCCTAACGTCGCCACAAGTTTCGTTTTAAAAAAAAAGATATATCGATTAATAATTTGACACAAGATGCAATCAAAGTATCAAAGTTGGATCTACCCATTTTGACGCTATGTTTGAAAACTACTTACGGAAAGAATATGCTTTTTTTTTTAAAATAAGAAAAGAAATACGGATACCTAATTGTGCTACGAATGCAGTATTGTTTTGGGTCAATGAAGGTCCACTGTAATTTTAGTTGTGTTTGATTAAAATTTTGTCAATTATATAGCTTTCACATTATGTGAATGGTTAGATACTAAACAAGTTTGTTGTAATTCTAAGGCACTAGACTGCACCATCTCCGCAATATGAATGGAAATTGTGTTATGTTTAACAGCTGATATCATGAACAGTCTTAGAAGGCCATGGCCATGATTTTCTCTTGCATCCATTTATTCAGCCAGAATTTAAACTCTACCACTGCTACCAACAGAGTTAATTCTTTGAGAAAGGAATCAGCCATTTAGATGACACCCCTCCAAAAACTGGATATCCTATATTTAGGACTTTTGACAAGAATAATGAACCTAGGATATCAAAATCTAACCAAAACCATTGGAAATGACAAATAGTTATTGTTTTTCTTTTTTCCAAAAATTCATTTATGCTCATCAAATGTACAAAACTATTCAAAGAACTGAATATTGCACTTCAAAGAACTTGGAGACTTTTGACAAGAATTATGAACCTAGGATTTTAAAGTCTAACTTAAACCATTGGAAATGACTAATAATTACCTTTTTTCTTACTTTTTTTTAAAAAAAAATTGACTACCTCTTGCTTATCTAAACATACAAAATTATTCAAAGAACCAATACTTGCATTTCTAACCATATCTTGTTATTCTTATTATTTGTTTATTTTCTTCATATTCTTTGCTAAATTCATCTATGTCAAACACATTTCATTTATTGATGATTAATAGCTTCTTCTAGGTTGACCACTCCGCAGAGCAAATAATATAAAGGCACGCACGATCCTGCAAAACCATGACTTTGGTTGCAGGTTCTTATGAGAAGTTCATTTGGGGCTTCTCCCTCAAGACCCCGAAAGATCAAGAGACCCAAGAAAAACCCTTTCAAGCCTTGAAGCCTCTCTTTTCCTACCCATCACACAATACTTGCATCAAATCCGTCGCAGTCTCAGGCTCCGTTGCTGTCTCTGGTGGGGCCGACGACACCATCAAAATCTATGATCTCCACACGTGCTCCGAGGTTGGCACACTTGTGGTCCACAATGGTGCCGTCAATGCTCTCTCCTTTTACAACCTCCCATCGTCCCCTGTCTCCCTCCCCTGCAACCTCCTCAGTGGTGCCGATGATGGAACTGTGTGCATTTATGACACGAATCCCTTTGTTCATCTAAAGTCTATTGTTGCTCACAAACGGGGGGTCAATGATCTCGCAATCCATCCATCTGGGAGGCTCGCGTTGTCTGTGGGTCGAGATTCGTGTTTGGCAATGTTGAATCTGGTGAGGGGGAGGAGAAGTTTCTGTTGCAGATTGGGTGGGGAGGCAACGATCGTGAGGTATGATACTGAAGGTGGGAAGTTTTTTATGGTGACTGAGGAAAAGGTTTCCGTCCATAATTCAGAAGATGCAAGGTTGGTCTTTGAGATGGAAACCCAGAAAAGGGTATTGTGTGCCGTGCCTTCTGAGGTACCGATTCATGCCTCTATGTCATCTTTCTCTTGATAATTTCTTAGTTAGTGCTGTGCTTCTTATTTGTAGTTCACCATGGTGCTTTTATTTTTTGTCTAGAAGTTATTGAGAGTAATTGACTTGTTATGATTTCTTGAAGGACACCTTTTCTTATTGTTCTTTGCTCTTAAGTTTTGTTGTTCGCAGGTAAATAAATTAAAAAATTTCAATTTATGTGGCTTTTTTGTTCAGTGAATAAGAATATTATTAACATCATAAAAATAAACTATATGGAAGGAAGCTATGTCAGACTTATCTGCATCCTTTTAAGTTTCTGTAATCTTGTAAACATGAATAACAAAGCTTCCAAGATACAAGAATTGAAAAAAATTACAATCAATTGAAATACATTGATCAGTTAATATGTCAGATCAGAAATGCCTATTCCTTGATTCATTTGGTTATGTGGCTTTTTTTAAAATGTCAATAGTGCAAGGTATTATTTAGTACTGATAGTATCTTCTCTTCATTTGTTCTGTAAATCGACAATAAGTGTAGACTGCCATGCTCTAGTTTTTGTTCATGTTCTGTTAAGCTGACATGTTATAATGATAACAGAACAAACTCCTGTTTACAAGTGGAGAGGATCGGTGCATCACAGCATGGGACATAACAAGCGGAACGGTGGCCTATTCCATCGACAGCGCTCATTCAGCCCGTGTGAAAGGTCTTGTTGTTCTTGGTAATCGACACAGTAATAATACTTTGGACTCCCCTTTTCTTCTGGCATCTGCATCATCAGATGGAGTCATACGGGTCTGGGACGTCCGTATGGCTAAGAAAGACAAGCCAACTCCATTAGCAGAGGCTAGTACGAAATCTCGACTGACTTGCCTGGCTGGATCTTCCATCAAATGTGAGTGTGATTGTTATTTAGCATATAACCCCCTGTGATGTTTTACTACTCTTAAAATGTGGAAAATATATTGATTACAGCATTGATAGATGAGAAGACAAATCCAAATCTGTTAATGATTTTCAAGCATGTCATCCTAGAATCTCTATTACAAGTTTATGAACTTGGGCTCCCATATAATGTGGTGTTTGCATCTTTCCTAGGTTCAAAACAAAGTGTTGCATAGCTGTATGTGGTAACACTTATCTGTCTAGATTTCTAGTCATTTGTTAATATTAAGGATTTTGCCTCTGACCAAGATCAAAAGCAAAATATGAATTGAGGTTTTTTTTGGATTGTTATTTAAAAATTTCTATTTGCACACAATTTTAGATCCTTCTTTGTTCCTCTCAGTGTGATCAGGGCAAGGCTTTCATTCATCTCTTCTTTATTGTTTCAGGAAAATCAAGTTGGGATGAAACCAAGCTGATGAATTAACAGATCTGTAGTAGGAAAGGGTCCATCGGAGATGATGGTGGAAAATTTAGACTATTATCAGAGATTATGGTGGAAAATCCTTGGATTTCACTGTTATTCTTGGCTAGTATGGGAGATGAATTGAATAGTAAAACAGGCCGATAACCAAAGGTGCCGTCTGTCTCTCCACTGAAACTGAAAGTCTTGAAGTTCGACGATGTAAACTATGGTCGAGCAATCGATTTTGATAATTTATTAGGATAACTGGTCAAGGTCAGTTGGTTGCAGTTTTGTGTTGGAATTTATGTTTTATGAATTGAGAATGTTAGACCTTTCAGTTAGTATATGAGATAGTCATGTATACAATATGAATTTGTGTATTAACAAATATCCTTTGCTAATGAACTCCTACCACCAGGTGGCACGTTTAGCTAATTTCGGTCCAGGTCCCATTTGGGAACAATTTTTAAATTGATTCTACCTCTGTGAAATTAGTTTTTACATAATTTGTTTCAAATTATTATTTTTAAACATTACCTTTTGGTTTTGGATTTCAATTTGTTATTCCTTACAATTCATTCATTATGCTCAACTGATTTTTTTTTTTTGAAAATTATTACCCCCCCCCCCCCAAACAACCCTGCCCTATCAACCACATTCATCAAAATCCTATCTTTACCATCCCAATCAAAACAAAATCTTTGTGCCTTTTTGTTCTACCCCGCACTCGTCTCCTCCTTCATTGATTAGGTCGTCTCCGATGACACTCCAGTGGCTTTCCCTCCACTACTTCATGTATTCTCTCCGGTGGTCCTCTCCTCGCCCACGACACAAATTGATGCCCTAGTTCAATCAGAGGTGATGGTTGTGGTGGTGGTGAGTCTTTTTTATGGTTTTGTCGATGATGGTTGTGGTCGTGGTGGTGATTGTAGTGGTGGTTTGCACTATTTTTTGTTCATGTGGTAGTGATGTAAGTTACTGTGAAAGATGTGGTGTTGAATTCAGTGTTTTTTATTTGACAGAGGACTGTTGAAGAAACATTCCCAGTTCGATAGAGTGACTGTCGATCAAACACCTCCCAGTTCAACAGAGGTGGTGGAGGAGGTTGGGAAAAGGGAGGGGGAGAAAGCCTGGTAGGGAGAGAAGATAGAGGGGATGGAGAGATGGTGCTGGTGTGCGGGGGGAGGAGTGGGAGTGGTGGTGGTGGTATGCAGCGGTGGCGGAGGAGAGAGGAGGAGAGAAATCAAATGGGGATAGTGAGAAAATTCATGAAAACTGTATAGATGTAGTGGTGGGATTAGGACTATCATAAAATGTAGGTGGTATGGTCACTAAAGTAGTGGGAACAAATTAACGGAATTGTGGTAGTATTCAGATAAATATGGTTTTGAAAATTGATTTCTAACATGACTTAACCCTTATAAACAGAATAAGATGTAAATTAATGAGCGTTGATATACACAGTCCATTTTGGAGCTGTAAAATTTTCACTTTCAAAAAAAAAAAATACATTGATGTATTTTAGATTATACTTCAATTCATATAATAATATGTATTTCAATGGGTGAATGTATTTTTTTTAAAAAAAAATCAATGAGGTTTGCGTGCGAAGCTACACAGGGGCTGAACATATCATTTTCCATAAATTAATTAATTCACTTTTATAAAAGGGATTTTTGCATATATACCCCTGTTATACTTTAATTTTATGAAAATACCCCTGTTAAAACCTATTGTCCAAAAATACCCCTGTTATTCTTTAAATGAGTGCATCCGTGCCCCTCCGTCACACATTTTGTCTAACCCTAGTTGAACCATGATTAAATGGTTTAATCACACATGTGCGATGACAATATTACCTTAGCTTTTACACACGTGTATCATCATCTTTCACCCCAAAAAACACAAAACACAAAACACAGTAAACTCTACTCCCTTTCACCCTAAAAAACCCAACAGTGAAACCTTAAATCTCTTTCACCCCCCAAATACCAACAGTGAAACCCTATATCCCTTCCCTTCAAATCCACCTCCATCATCCCTTTGAGCCCTCATAAAAACCCTAGATCACTCTGTTCTTCATGAGAGGTGCCAATAGAGCCGGTCGAAGGGCCCTTGTGAGGTCTATTGATGGTGCCCTCATCAATAGAGCAATCGCAACTACAAATCGTCTTGTGGAGCCCCAAAGAAGTCTTAATGTTAGTCAAAACAATCAAGCAAGCCGATCTTCTCTTGTAAGTTGATTATTTTATTTATTTAATTTGTTAAATTTGAAGTATTATCTGTTTTTGAACATTCGTTAAATAAATGTCAAAGATGTGGAGGTATTGGACATCATCAGAAGACTTGTAAAAATCCACCAATGCAAGATTTCAGTTCAAGGGGAGCATCAACTGAGGCATCCAGGTATATGTTAATCATCCACTGCTCTATATGTGAATCATCCACAACTTTATAGTCAAAATACTATATTAACTTATGTTTCAGTTCTGAGAAGAGAACATCAGGAAGGCCCAAAAAGCAAGATGGTAGGGGAAAAAAGAGAGCAGTAGGAGGAAGGGGAGGAAGGGAAGTTAGAGGTTTAAATCCTCATTGTGGGATGCCTACAGAGGGAAGAGGGACTGCAAGGGGGTTTGTTGATGGAGAACCAATCATGCGTGGACCAACTAGAGGCTATGGTAGAGGAATGTTCTCATATGGAACATGTATTCATTACTGTCATTGGTTTTGGAATTCATTAATTCACTTGATGAATTACAACTACTCATAATTGAATATGTTACAGGTACTCAGGCAAGAGGTTACATGGGGCTCAGAGGGAGAAGACCACCCACAACCTCTTGAGACATAACATGATGTTGTTGTTTCAGTTGTATGGAGAAGACCACCCAGAACAATGTCATCTGTTGAAGAAATTTGTATTTTTGGTGTGTTAAAACAATATATTTTTTTGTTGTGTTAAAACAATATCTATTCTGTTTAGATGTATTAAATAGTTTTGCAGACAATTTGTGTTCTATGTGTATCAAACAATGTCTGTATTAATCAGTATTTGGTATTTTTTAAATTGTGTTACACTTATGGTATTATCTGTGTTTAGGAATTGCATCAAATCCATTGCATTGACACACTTGAACATGTGATCAATTACATTACATGCATAAACAGTACATTGAAGATTGAAAGTACATTACATGTGTTGATCACTACATTGATTGCATTAACAGTACAATGGATTACAAGCACATTACATGTGCTGATATACATTGAATAGATAGTTAACAACCATGAACAGAACAACCATCCTAAAATACATGCAAAACCCATTATCAAAGGCACATGTCCTCTTATCCATCTTCTCTACCATCTCTTTGAACTTCTCTTCCAGTGAGTTCATCTTTACTTTCATTTTGGACACCTTTATCTCCATTTCCCTGATTTTCACATCCACTAATTCATTTATCATGTTCAATTTTCTTTCTAATTCATATGCATCATTTAACATGTCATCAGCCCAAGCAAAGAAGTCACAATCTCCAGATTTCTGCAAAAAAAAAAAAAAAAGGTTTGTGCATTTCATCAAGCAGTACTCATGCATATACAAAATGTTCAAAACAAATTATCAAAAAAATGACAAATGAAGATCATTTTTACCCCCCAATGCATGCACTTGTAGAATTTCTTTCCTTTGGTCTTCTCTATTGTGGATGTTCAAATCTTGCAAGGCACACCACAATGACAAGAAGGATTGAAAGGACTTGCTACCATTGAGGATGAAGTGCTCATTGTGAAAAGCTTGAAAATAATGTTTGCTTGGACGGATTTAAAGAGAGAGAGGGGCGACGGACACACGAAAGAGAGAGAGAATCAAAAGATGGAGAGATTCAAAAATGGTAAACTTCGGGAGGTTGAAGAAACACATTTGGTGTAGAGGAGGGCATTTCGGGTTTTTTCACATTCTTAACGGAGCATAAACGACGTTGTTTAACCATACCGAACGACAGATAACCTCAAGGGCACGGATACACTCATTTAAAGAATAACAGGGGTATTTTTGCACAATAGATTTTAACAGGCGTATTTTTACAAAATTAAAATATAATAGGGGTATATATGCAAAAATCCCTTTATAAAATAAAAATAGCCAATGCCTTCACTTGTGTTACAAAGTCACACAAAGAGATGATAAGCTAACATCTCTGTAGACATTGATTGAAAGAAACTATAATTTGTTTTCTTATGCAAATGCATAGTCCAAATGAATCTTCTCTTCGACAAACAATATTTTCTTTAGTCTTGGACCTTTTCAATTTGGATCAAATAATCAAACATCCCATTCATATTTTCCATGTGGCCCAAGACTTTCAAAGTGACCCATGTAAAGATATGATCAGTAAATGATAAAATTATCAGTAGTTAAGACACCATTGAACCAAACAAAAGAACAAGTTAGACTGAGTTTTAGTGCACCCTGTGTTCATCACATTTGAGTTTAATAATCACATTGGATAGCCTGGGCTTATTAAACAAATCATTAGTTTAACATCTTACCAAACATGATATTCCTT
Organism: Acorus calamus; assembly: GCA_030737845.1. NCBI lineage: Eukaryota > Viridiplantae > Streptophyta > Magnoliopsida > Acorales > Acoraceae > Acorus > Acorus calamus. The sequence continues at coordinate 23,438,386 of CM060862.1, read as the reverse complement.
TTTTAATCTATAATAACATTGATTGAACAGTTAAGCCGACCTGTTCGAATCATATAAATAATATTTAATGACTAGGAACCTCCACATTATTAATTAATTAAAAAAATCCAGAATGCACGAAGTCACCTATAAATCGTGTAAATTTGTTTCAACTTGGGTCCCGTTTGGAACTGATTTTAAAAATATATTATGTTATAAATGAATTAATAATTGCTTCTTTTAAAAAAATTACTCTTAATCAGTTTTTTTGAGTGTTTGAAAACTTGACTTGATATGATTGGTTGAACCAGTTGAATATTCACCCTATTTAAATTCTGATTTGGTTTATTATCAAAATCCAACGGTATAAACTTGATAAAAATTTAATTAATCAACTCGTTGAATTGACGGTTTTTTAAAACCGGCTACGTGTTTATTAAATCGGCTGGTTTATATTCACAAAAATTGGGATTAGTTGATTATTAAAGTAGTAAATTTAATAAAAAATTATATTTTATATAATAAAATCACAATATGATATGAAGTAAAAGTTTAAAAAATATTAAAATTTAAGACCTGATAATTATATAAAATTTTCTAATGTGTGTGTATATATATATATATTTGTAAATTTGATTATTTAATAATTTTAACTTATATATTTATCATGTTATAATAATGTAATGTTTTAAATCCGATTAACCTAACGGTTAAACTAGTGATCCTTTAACTCATTTTCTAGTTTAATAAACAATTCAGTCTTTAAGATATATGACCGCACGATCGCATATTATCGGAAATATATATATATATATATATTGTTAACAATTAAAACATAAAAATCAAAATCGAATAACAAAAAATTAAAATCTAAAAACACTTGTTTGAAACATATTATCTAAAAGTAGCTAGCATAAGAGGCCTTTAGTGGCCAATACATTGAGAGGCAACCACAGAAGCATCTCACCATACAAATTTCAAAAATATAATAGTTTAGATGCTCTTATATTTAACAAATCATCAGCTTAATTGATAGTGATGTTCCACCCTCTCCTCTCTCTCTCTCTCCAAGAAACAGAAGAAACAAAACTATGTACAGATAATGCTCAAAGACAACCCTTTCATTGTCAACTCTCCTTTTTATTCTAAAATTATACTAAATTTTCTATGCATCTTTGTCATTTCCCTTTGAAGTGCTTTTTACATGTTATTCATGTTTACATCCTTTCAGGAAAAATATTTATATATGAACCCTTAGTCACTTCAGTATCTTATAAATGAAATGATTCATATGTACCCAGTACCCCAAAAGTTAATTTATCTACTAGAGGTAGACAAACCAATTGTGAACAAATTTTACTTTTACCTTAATTAATTTTTAAATAATTGGATCAAAATGGATTTTTAGCTTTTGGTATCAAATTTTGATTTTTATGTTTTAAAAATCAATAAGAACTTTTTTTTTAATGAAAATTCTATTTAAGAGTAGCTTTTCTATAATCGATTATTTTAATTAATTTAATTTATAAGTTGTTTTGAAAATTAGTTCCAAACGAAACCTTAGACTGTGGTTGTTAGAGTTTGGAAAGTTTATTTAAAATATAAGTTGCTTTTCACGCTTTAGTGATGATTTACCGTGATGTTTATTGAAACATTTTGTTTGATACAATCCCATTTAATTTTTATTTATTTTTAAAAATAATATATCTCACGTAATGAGATATATAGTTTTATAAAAAATAAAATATATATACTTTAACAAATTATATGAATACATTTTTTTTTAAATGTGAAATATTTAGCTGTTGAGGCATATGAGGCTATAATACTATAGGAGGGAATGTTTGTGTGTAACAACACTCATGTTTATTTAGTTGAGTAAGAAAATACGTAATAGATTTAAAGACAAAAAATAAGTCATAGATTTAAAGAAATATTTTATCTAATTTTGACATATGTTCTAAGATTTTATACAAAACTAGTGAAGAAAACTCTAACTTTGTTTTTAACAAAACTTCAACTAACAAACACAGCGTACATTATACGGTTTAAAATTTTAATTAAGAAAATAATCTTGATCCAGTGATCTAAAATTTAATCAATTTAGTGATATGAGCAATTTGGTGATCAAATTAAATCAAAAGATATGCCATTCTATCATTTTTGAGGAGATTGATTATATTTTTTCATTGGTTCACGGAGTGAGTCTATGGTACCAAAATAATTATATATATGATCACCGATCTTTTTGTTTCTCAAATATAACAAAAATGTCTTCTATTTCAAGAACTTGTGGGAGATGATGATTAAAAGCATAAGAGACTGAACACTTGCATGGGTGGGGTCTCGAGCATTCACATAGATGAAACTGCATTCTGTATCACTGAATAATTGGGTCTCACGGGGAAGGGGTTGAAGTCTTTTCTACCTACCCTCGACGGGTACAATTGAGTTGATACATGCTGTATTTCTTGACACCATGAGTGTGTGTATTTTTCTTTTATTTTTGTTTTTTTTTATCTTTCTACTCTTTTCATTTCACTCAGTCATATTCTTTCTTATTATAGAAATTTTTAAAATGACTATATTTTCCTATAAAAAAAAATAACAAAAGTGTCTATGACATTATATGATAAAATCTATCACTTATCATCCATTCATTAACGCATTAGGAGTACACGTGTAACATTTTATTGTGAAGTCATGTCTATAAGTACATTCTAAGAACTACAATGACTTTGCAGTCCTAATATGTTATTAATATTATGAAGATATATATTTATCTAATGTAATACGTTTCTTTATGAAAAAATAAAATATATATCATTGAAATGATTTGGGTGCATATATTTTTATTTACTAATCTGCCTAACATATTATTAAAAAAATCATATACAAGATTTAAGACCGCATAAAGGCCTATGCTTTTGTTTGGGATGTTGAATAAGAGATGAAAAGGGTGGGAATAACAAAAAAATCTATTTGGATTTTAAATAAGTTATCATAAACTTTAATAAAAATTCCAAAAGACAGCTAAAATAATCCATTAATGCTTTATACAACTTAAAAAATCACTACAAACAAAAATATTGACAAAATAAAAAAAAATACAACCAACCAGAAACTGTAATTTGTCACACAATACTAATTTACCTCAGAAAAAAAATATCTTGCACTCCAAACAGGACTACTGGAATTACAAGAATGTGTCAAGTGAACATACCTTTTAAGGATATAAATATTACATCTGACAATACAAGTACATACTCTACAAAATGACCTCCCTAAATTTTCTAAACCCCTCCAAAAACATGGCAACATCTATCAACTTCTTCCTCTCTTTCCCTTCACCCACTCCACCACAAATGCCATAAACCAACTCCACATCAAGCATGCATTAAATACATACAACATTAACTTTTTATTATTATTATTCCTATAATGGTCCATGCAATTCTGGTTTCTTGACCCATTCAACCTGTTGAGAAGAGGAAGGCAGGTTGAGAAGAGGAAGGCACATCTCACACTTCAGTACCTACCAATACAAACCCAACTTGTCAGGTCCCATAGAGGCTCTGTAAGTCTACCTATACTTTCCTTTTTTTAGATGAACAGAAGACCCTCCTCTCAGTATTTCTGATCCATGTTTGTGGATTCTTGGTATTTCTTGCAGACTTCCATTGAAGGAATTTTTAGATTGCTTTGTCTTGTTGGGTTTTGTTGAATTTCAGTGATGGGTTACTGTTTCTGATTTGTTCTTGATGATTTTTGGGGGATTTTGAGTATGGGTCTTATTGGACCATCTATTTGAGCTTTGAATTTGAAAAAGAAAGAAAGAATTCATTGATAGAAGAAGTTGAATTCACGAAGGGGACATTGGAATGAGAATTCAGTAGTTATGAGTGGTAAGCTATTGAACATTGCAACTCAGATTATGGTTATGGCGATTATCGTATCAGTCGTGTTGTTGTTCGTTGGGATTGGAATTCTGCTCTTCATTCATGTTTGTATTGTGGGGAGGGCCTTTCAGAGGGGGTTCAATGCGGCCATGAGAGGTGGCGGGGGCACGGACCGGAGTGGGTTGTCTAGGGACGATCTCGAGAAGCTCCCGTGTTTTGAATTTAAAGCGGGTGAGAAGGGGAACAATAGTCCAACTGATTGTGTGGTATGTTTGGAAAGCTTTCGATTGGGTGATAGGTGTCGAGCTTTGCCGATATGTAAGCATAGCTTCCACGCCCAATGCGTGGATTCTTGGCTTATGAAGACACCTGTGTGTCCGATATGTCGATCGAGTGCTGATGTTTGGAAGGTCAGTGGTGAGGGTTTGGAAGGTGGTCTTGGTCAGATTGAATTGAGAGGGAACCAATCTGAAGCTTCAGCTTCCATTTGAAATACTGTAAGTTTGAAACATGTAAACCAGTGTCGATGAATACTGTACAGAAGTATTTCCATTCTTGTTGTTGCTTGTTTTTTTTTGAATTTTTAGCTTGTTAAAGGGAATATGAAAATGATCATCTCAGTTTTTCCATGACTTGTGTAATATATTATGTTTCTTTAGGGTCTCATACCAATTTCTTCAATATATTTCTTGATTGCCTGATCAATCATTTCAAAGCAGAGGTTAGTTTGAGAGATTGTTGTGCACTTGTGAACAGAACTTGTATATTGTAGCCTGGTCATGAAATTGATTACTAATTACTGAAAAGAACACTGTTTGATAATGAAGTTATGTAGAATATATATTTCAGTCTGCTTTGAGCAGTACATTTGATCTCCTTGCACATACATACATATGAGAGTTTGCAGTGTATAAACAACAGTGTATAAAAAAATGTACTCAGTACGTGTGCGCATAATGGTGTAAAGCACATGCTAAGTCCTCAGTGGATAATGCCATCTCACTTGCAGGGTTGTCGACACCTTCCACAAACGGATACAACCACATGTCCTGCTCTTCCAGGGTATGAGATACAAATGAACTACAGTGAACTGACCATGACCCTTTCAGAACACCCAGAACAAGAAGAAGGCAAAATCCCGCGACAGAAGAATAAGGAAGAAATTGATCGCCTTGTAGAAAGTGAAGGATTGTCGGCGAGAAAGAAGACTTGTTTTCTGTTGTGTATTTTTTGCTTGGGGATACGGGTCTATTTATAGGCAAAAATTGACTACTGGGTAACATTTCTCATCACTTATTGGGCTTAGGCCTAAAACCCATAGTACGTACTTTGACAGGGTGATGTCTGGGGGGATTTGTATGCAACTTTTTAGCATTTTCAGACTTTAATTGTACCATTGAGATTTAAAGATTCTGGTTTCCATTGGTCCATTCACTATTGTTTTATGAAGTGTTGTTGTTGAGGGTCCTATGAATCCTATCAGTTTGTACATCTGGAATTCCTCATTGGTTGCTAGCAGAGATCAAATTTTACCATGAGCTATTGTATTTAGGATGTTATTAGATGAATCATATTCTAATAAGTATAATTTATGGATCACATTCTTTGCATTAGTCTGTATTCACCTGCTTTCGGGGCTCACATGCACGGCTCCGTATGGATAACTTTTGATAACTATAGAGCCTTTTCAATTTATTGCTATTGCAAGATTCCTTTTTGATGTTTTATATATCTCAATTATAATTCTGAAGTTATATTTGTTAATCATTGTATAAATTTGCATTTGTTGGTTTCATACAGGTTACTCTTTTTCCAGTTCTCTCAAATATTTTTGGCACAGAGTTTCTTGCTGTTTGGAACACATGGGGTGAACTAGATATTGCATCAAATTTTATTGATGCAATCGGTTCCTAAAATCGAACGACATCATCTGAAATCTGAACCTATATTAATAGAATTTTTTGATGTTTTCAGTTGTGTGTCTAATTGATTTGGTTCTAAAGGCCTGGTTGTTTCTTGTAGGCATAATTTTCTCATTGTTTTAGATGTTTCTTTTTCTGGTTTAGAAATGTGAATCTTTAATCTTCTATGTTTAGGTGGGTAAAATTAATTCAGTTTTGTGTCATTAACCTTTCATGAATTTTTTTGGTTGGTTTTTTATGCATATATTTATTTGTTTATGTAATCTTATGGACCAGATAAAAAGGTGTTCTCAGACTTCTGCATGCTTGGTTGTTATTCAATATAGGATTTGTCCAGAAATATAACATGCATGCAAATACAATGTGTTATGATTTTTTGCCTCTCTCAAACGTTATATGATCTGAATCTCTTGTTCACACGTCTCCTTAATTTCTGTGTATAAATGTGTGTGTGAGTGACATTTATTTGACTTTTGCATGTTCATTATCTGATTAAGGAACCATATTTTCATCTAATTATCTTATGGCTTTGCTTCTTTAAGTACTGAGTGAACAATTATTCACAATTCAGATGAGTCATGTTGGTTTAGAGTGTTCGACTGATAATTTGACATTCCAACTTCTAAAAACTGCGGATCATTTGTCGAGTCAAACTACAGTGTCAAGAGCAAGGCTTCATATCTTCTTTATTTTTTTATGGATTATATCTTATTTTTTCACCAGCAATATGAACAAATTAGATCAATTAAACTATTGTAGAGGATATCTGTTGATCATGTATGAGTGTCTCATCTCAAGCCATCTGATGGAGGCTCTGCTGCCACTCAAAGTGAGCCATTTGATTTGGTTCGTTCGTCTTCTCATTTGTTTTGAATGTCACTAATTTTTACTATCTTAGACATAACACTGAATCATAACATTATAGTGGATGCTTTTCTTGGTGCAGTTGTGCTGCTCATAGTGCCATCAAAATTCTGAACAGAAGAAGTGGGCAACTTCTTGCCATTCAGAGAGGTAGAAACTTCAAAACATTCAAATGTCATCTGTGGCATAGTTCTTTTTATTGTTTTGAATTACCTTTGGGGCATAAATCATGTGTCGTTTACGGTCAATTTGAGCAGTTGGGCAGTTTTGGTTCCATAGTTTTACAACATTCATTTCAGCACCATGAGTTTTTTCCCTGGATTTCCATGGTTTGGTCTGGAAATCAACTGATTTTTTTCTTTGTTTTAAAGAAGATGAAAACATTTTGTATAAACCTCTCGTTCTTGAGTTTGAAAAGTTAACAGCACAAAGACCAATTTGATACTTCAATGAATCACATCTTGACAGGTTGACAAAGGTACTTTAAATGAATCACACATTCACACCTCTCTCTCCCCCTACTATCCCCACCCCCAAAATATTTTGGGGTGGGGTAAGGGATTGGAAGGGTGGGGATAAATGTGCCCACGTAATAAACTCTTCAAATGAGGCATGCACAAAAACAATGCCACCAATATATATTAATTAATTTGTTAACCTCGTAATGATCTTCCCACTCACTGACTCACCCCACTTATCTCATGTGACGTTTGTGAACTTTATATGACTTTTAATAATTATAATTGACTTTGTATTAATTCACGTAACGTTGAATAACTATAGTATGAAAAGGGGCTGTATTAAATTACTTTGAATAACTATAGTTTGAGTAAGGGGGTTTATTCACATAACTTTGAATAACTATAGTTTTAATTAAAATGACTTTGTATTAACTCACAACTTTGAAAAGGGGATATGTAATATTATTCATAACGAGTGTTGTTACACATTTTTTTTTTCCCAGCCCTAATTCTAATCTCGTATGCATCGATAGAAACTCAACGGAGCATATAATCACGTTAACAAAGTATATGCTTTAATAAAAAAATTTCACATTTTCTATAAATGTATCAATGTAATTAATTATAGTATATGTTGTAACTTTTATAAAAGGGTTAAAGATATTTGTATCCTTGCAAACATAGATAATCTCATATAAGTTCATGTAAAAGTTGGGGCAAACAGATGAGTCCTTTAAAACTTACAAAAACCTAATTATCATCATTGGATTAAAATTTCATTCAAATTTGATAAAATATTTTATCATTATGTAATTGTGTAGACATTATAGTCTCCATAAATAATTATAAAAACAAATTAGTCCATGCAGAGATCAAATTATCCTTGTAAGACTTTTTATGTTTCTTTCATTTCTTGTTGATTGAAAATGGTTTAAAATTTGAAGATAATTTAATAATTTTATGGTTATAGGTTAAAATTAAGTAGGGTAGGTTGGATTATGATTAATTTTTGTTAAAACCAAGGATGTATATGAGTTTTTGTGAGTTTTGAAGAACTTGTACGTCTGCCCTAACTTTGATAAGTATTTATATAGGATTACCCATGTTTGCTAGAACTTGGATGCCTTTAACCTTTTATAAAAATATGTACTATTTTAAAGAAAATTCAAAACACATTTAGATTGGAATTAGGGTTGTACATAAGATTATTCATAACTGTATCATGCATGCCATTCATCATTTGATTGTTTGGTGTCCTTTTGAAGCCCTTACTCTGTATTAGATATATGAAAAGGAAAAAATACATGCAGTCTCCATTGCAGCCTCAATTGCAGTTCATCCCTTTTTTCTTTTTTGTTTTAAAATCATACACTCACCCTTTGAAGTGTATACTATTATATGAAATGAAGTATATGCTGAGATACATTAGTATTTTTTTTTCATGGTGAAAAAATGAAAAAAAAATTGGATCATATACTATAATAGGATCCCATACACTATGATAGTGCAGTATATACTATGTTATCATAGCGTATAAGACTGCAAAATGAGCTACAAAATGGACTGCGTGTATCAGAGCTTTTATGAAAAATGTTCGCAGTTCAAAACATAGACCTTATTTTTTTTAAAAAAAAAATCATATATCTTATCGTATATACTTTTATAAAAGATGAAATACATGCTTCATATATTGAATGATATAATTTATAATAAATGTATAAAAGTTTCAATGTTAAGACTATCAAAATGATCGAGTACAATAGAGTTCTTGATTTATTGATTTGTTATTACAATCGAACAAGTTAGATAGGTAGAGTAGAGCCCGAAATCAAATATATAATATGAGATTTGGTCACATATTTTGACTTAAAATGTGCTAGTCATTGGATATGAATGGGTCATCCGGCCGGATTCACGGGTCGTGAGCCATTTGGGTCATGGATCTGTGGTAATCGGGTCATGAGCCGCATGTACGTGGAGCATTGCTATTGAACTCAGAAAATAATTCATTTATATACTTTATTAAAAATTATTTTACACTTTTATATATGTGTCCATATAATATATTGGAGTATATATTTTATTTTTTTTATAAAAATATATATCATTAAATGAAATATATAAAAAAACAGCTGAGTCTAACCTTTTCCATTTATGATACAATTCGGGAGATAGACCCATCAAATAAACTGCTCACATTAATCAAGTCAATGAGTGACTCCATTTAGTAAGGAAAATGATATACCTCTAGCCTCAATTGTAGATCACACTGTTTGTTCGTGTTGTTTTGTTTTGTTTTTTTTAAATTATACACTTTTTCATTGAAAGTGTATGCTGTTATATAGAATGATTTATATACTGAAATACAATAATGTATTTTTTTTCGTTAAAAAAAAATAAAAAAAATTGTATCATACACTCTGATAGAATTCCATACATTATGATAACTATATACTATGCTATTATAGTGTATGAGGTTACAAAACGGGTTGTAAAAAGAAATGAGTGTATTAGAGCTCAGTTTGTAAATCAAAATAAAAAGATGATCATGTTTTCTGATCTCTCTATTAAGGTATATACAATTATATATATTTTTCATAAAAGTATATATTTAATTAAATATCGTTTAATATTTCTAATAAATCAAAACATGTTTAGAATGTCCCCGGATTATCCTGTAGACTATCCCTAACATTATTTAGGATTCCAAATTTCAAAGTTCATGTCATACAACGGATCGTCTCATTACTAGCTACAATAATGATTTTTAAGCCCCAATTGATAGACCCCATCCCAAGCCCCATGAGATGACAAGTTTGAAATACCTATATTACCCCCTCCCCAATTAATCGTTTAAATATACCATAACCGCCCCATTAATCTCGAGGTGGTTATGATTTGTGATATCTTTCCGTTTTTGAATATTTGTTTTCAATTTGATATCCAAAAAAATCACGATTCTCAATTTTTGATTTGTGAATGATCGGATGATAGGAAAACAAATATGAATTTCATTTTTTATTCATATCTGGTTGGTGTATATGAGGTGAATTCACGATTTTTTTTTTCTGTGCGATCCCTTTCTGGTGCAAACAGAAATTGATACATCCAGGTTAAGTTTTTCCAGATCCCAAATATAACAATATTTTATGATTTTTTTAGTTTTCACATGAATTTGAAAACATACATCGAATTTTATTTTTGTTTCAATTCAATCGGTGAAGAAGAGAAGAATTTGATTCATTTAGGTTTTATTTGTGACCATTTTGTGGTGCAAATAATGAATCCATTCAGGCTAGTCCTTTTTCGATCTGAATAAATTATGTTGAGTTTGGTTTTTCGTCATTCATTTGAAACATTATATACATCTATTGAATTTGAATTTAATTTTAGATTCACATACGTGACCTGTATCTTGATTTATATGCATTGTTGTGTACCAGGTATGTTCTATACAATCATTTTATAATTGTGTATTTGTGTATAATTATGCATAATATGTCATTCATGATATTTTTAGCTTTGTATGAGCATTATTCGACTCATTCAAATTTAAGATTTTCAAATACAATGCACATCACTTGTATGGAATGTGTATTTGATAATTCAAATTCCAAATACACCTGTATCTGAATTTGATATCCAACCCATTTTGAAGGTTGTTATTTATATTTTCATGGATTTAATTAATGTATAGCTGATTAATATCTAATTGTTTATTATATTGTTGGTATTTTTAAGATCTTTAATATCTCTATTTCTACATAATTGCTTCAAATTCAGATATATTTGATTAACAGGTTTTCAGATACAAATACAATTAATTCAGATACATACATTGTTTACAAAAACATTACGATATTTTCATCAAATCAATATATTCTAATTATCAAATATAAGATAATAATACTTGATCTATATTTATATGACATTTCAAACATTTCATTTGGTTATTTTCAATTGCTCATTGAATCAGATTTTGTTTCACTGAATTAAGAAACAATTGCATATTATATACATTTTCAGATACATGTCTCTGACTTACGTATTCGTTCATCATTTTTGTTTTCTCAGAAAATGAACTACGTACACGAGAAACTCTAAAACAATTGAAAAATGTCAATTTTTTTCTTTAATTTAAATATACTGGTAGACAAAGACAATGCAGCATAAACAATTTCGTTATATTAAGAGATTTAGCACATGCTTCTAAACCGTTACAAAAAATTCAGATTTGTTTGGATTCAGATATATGTAACTGAAACACTAATTTCAAACTAATCTTTTTTTTGGATTTCAGATACACATATCTAAAATACTGATTTTTCAAGTGGATTTCAGATTCAATCAGATTAACAGGAGACAAAAAACGGAAGGGAATCGTTTCATATTTAATTTTGAAAACCAAATATTTCGTCATATAAGAAATGCAAAAAACTAATCTAAATTGATCTGTTTATATCGCCTCCAAAATTAAAAAAACGCGACGGTGAAGTTTCAATTGTGACAAGAAATCTCTTTTTTTTCACCATTGTTGACGATCTGTCTCTAGAAGAGAATCGGATGATATGAAACTCTTCATAGTTTTTTTTTTGGTTCGTATGGTTTTGCCCAACTTGGAAACTCTAAGTTTTAAATTTTTTTTTTGAATATGTTCAGTCGGGGAGAGGATTCAATGATCCCCCTATTTTTGGGATTCTGTTAGGAGGATTAATGATGGGAGACAGATTCAATGATCCCCTTTTTTGGGGGATATTATTTAGTTAGAACAAATTTTTAAAAATCTTAAAAGGATAGTAATGTAATTGTCATTTTAATGGTTTGAAAAAGTCAAACAAAGAATCAATAGGAGAGTGCCACCTATTGGGGCTCACCAATGGGGTCTAATTTCTGGGGCCCAGGTAGCAACACTATTACTAGCTAGTATCATGAAGATGTAAGCCAACATAAAACCATGAATCAAAAGTCCACAAAAATTAGTCTATGAATCCGAATCAACCCAAACTCGAACAAAACCTGACGGGTGGGGTTAGGTCTGGGTTGGATTTCTCCAATCTCAGGTTGGGTTCGGGTTGATCTCCAACCTGGCCCAACTCGCCCAAGTTCTATCTCTAAGTCCATACAAGCTAAAGAGAAATAAATAAATAAATCAGGGACTCTTTGGTGAAATTGACAAGGGGGCCTCTTGGATGACAAACTTGAAAGAGGACCAAAACACAATTTTCCTTATTTTAACTTTGTTGCATTTTCTTAATGAACCGCCAAATGTTTCAACAACAGAAGCAACGACAGAACCAATAAATAAAACAAAAGCACAACTTTCAATTTACTATGTGAGCTCATTCAGATACAAAAATCCAACCACATAAATTCAAAAATCTTGACAACCTTCATTCAACTGGCCGGCGATGGAAATCTTGAAACCTCAATCTCTGTCGATGCTTCCAAAAAAATGTAAAAAAAAAAAAAAATCAACATCAATCAATGTAAGAGAATATCCAACCAATATTACCCCCAACAAATAAAAATCCTGAATTTCTTTCTGTAATTTCTATCCCAAACTCAAAGGTAGACACAAACACAGAGGTAACTACACAACCCAATCCATGTTTTCATACAAATTAGTGTTTAGTAACACTTTTTATGAACATATTTGACATACCCATATATCTTGATTTTGGCATAAAGAGACCAAATATGGAGAGACTCACTATGGTTTATCAAGAAAATCAAAGAATCATGCACCACTCAATAGTTGTGGTGTTCTTGATCTTCACTAGTACCATCAATTTCATACATGCACAACCTACACCGATCAAATGTGACCTCAATTTCAATGTCTCAAGCTTCACGAATGCTTCGGTTTGCGAAGGGGGCGATTGGGATGGATTTCTCTCAAGTGGCTGCTGTGGAAACGCTTTCGAAGAGTACCTCTATCGATTGAGTCAGAGAGCGAATCAGACGAGGAGGATCTACTTGAATTCTATCGAGCAGACGAGTTGTTTGGATTCGATGAAGGCATTTGGAGGAAATGTTTCTGAGTGTGGGATTGGGAGGCTGAGTGGGGGCAGAGGAGGTTGTTCTGATTATAGCATTGTTGATGTGGAAAACAAGATGGGCGATGCGTTGCGAAATTTGGAGAATGGTTGCGAATTCTCAATGGGTGTGATGGACTCGTGGTGCGATGTGTGTTCGAGGAGATGGGAGGAAATGAGAGCATCGCTTGATGATTTGTGTCGATTTGCAGTACTTGTTACTCTAACGAGTCGTAGAATAGATGATGAAACATGGGTTCGATCGGTTTATAAGTGTCTTGGAGGGAAGAACTCAATTGGAGGTGAGTGGTTATGGATTTTCTTTTCCCTTGCTTACTTAGATTGTTCTTTTACATCTTTTTTTTTCCATAGCTTATGTGTTCAAAATCTTCTTAATTTTACTTGACTGAATAACACATGCTATTGTTTATATTACCTTAAGCTGAGACGGAATCAGAGATGGAACAGAATCTCAGTTTCTGGAGTGAGAAGAAAATACACTTAGATGGGGTGATCAGATATCCATGACATCAACTTTTAACATTCCTTGTGAATATCATTCCAACTCTAACCCTCCAAAAAAATAAAAATTCCAACTCTAATGTTGAAATATATGTATGTTCTATAGAATTAGAAAGCAATTTGAAACCTGATATGCCTCACATGTAATATTGTATGACTTCACTGGATCAATGTGTATAAATTCACTGGCTTGAAACCATCTCCTACAAAATCCAAAATTCGATTCAATAGTAAACAAAATCATCGAGCCTTGTTGCAGCTAAATAGTGACATTTCAAGTATCCATTCCTTCGTTTCATAAGGATAACATACAATGGAGCTAATTATTCTTTCTCTTTGTCAATCGCTTTGATATTATGCAATGTTACATGTCGACTTCACCGATGTTGCTGCTTATGTAATGCATAATGAGGTATCTTGTGATTCACAGATGAAGATTTAAGTGATGGCAACAAGAGAAATAGGAATATCATGAGCAGAGGTAATACTTCTGTCAGTAATGTTTACATGTACTTCGATTTCGAGTAACTTTGTTAGTTTGTTATTACATTTTCTAATGATGTTCATATTTTTGTGGAATCAGGACTTTGGATACTCACTGGAGGTCTGATAGCTACTCTTCTTTTGATCATTATTGCATCATGGCACATGTTGAAGAAACAACCAAAATCAAACCTTTCTCAAGAAAAACATGGTATGTTTTTTTTTGAAGGAAAATGTTAGGGATATTATTTCCTGCATACACGTTTGCAGCTCCCAACATGTTTTGATTTGTTTTTGAACTTATATACTTGTCTGATGAAGTACATATATTCATAAAAATAAAGTATATAGGGATTGTAGGAATGATTGTATGTATCAGTGCCCATTTCTGAATCCTATGTTTTACTACTACAGACTCAAACGATGGGCTGGCCGAAGACCTTACTCAGAGTATTTCAAGCAAGGAGATCTATAGCGCCACAAATAATCTAAATCCTGTAAACTTCATTGGCCAAGGCATAGCAGGTCTACAATGTGCATCATTGTGCTATATATTTGGTAGATGATTATATAATGATATATTGGTGACAGTTTAAGTCATACATATTTCAATTGTTGTGAGGTCTTACCTCTCAAATATGCATTTCATTCATGACAATCTATGATTAGAACATGCAGTAAACACAGTTGAATATAGTTGTCACTATTAAGCCTTCCATGGCAGTTCATTCACTTTATATACCAAGATGTGATCTTCTTGTTTTTTCAATACCAGGAAAGGTGTACAAAGGAGTTCTCTCTAATGGTTTGCGTGTTGCGATTAAACATATCATCAAGGATGGCCATGTAGAGACATTTGTGAGGGAAGTTACAAGCCTTTCACATGTGAGACATCCAAACCTTGTGACTCTGTTGGGCTACTGTGATGAAGAAGATGATTGTTTTCTCGTTTACGAGCTTTGCGCCAATGGAAATCTATCAGAATGGTTATTTGGTAACTTCTTTTTTTCTTGACCAAAATAGTCTCAGTTAAGCTACTGATTGTATTAAAAATGTTAGGAACAGCCATTTCTGCAATCTCCAACATGTTTTGAATGAATACATCTATACTTGCATTATCCTAACTTACTATATGGTAGACTACCTAGTATATAGTGAGTTAGGGGAATGTGGGTATTCCAGGAATGATTGAGTGTTTCCAGCATCTGATTTTAATTTATCGCATGTCAGGGAAGGACAAGTTCTGTCATGGACTAGAAGACTTGAGATCGCCATCGACAGCGCTCGGGGACTATGGTTTCTTCACACATATCCTGAAGGATGTATTGTTCACCGTGATATAAAGGTAGCTTCATCATCATAATATATACTTACATTTCTACTCAAACTTAAATGGTGAATGTGTTTCTAATGATCAATTGTCATTTCCTTCATAGTTTGCCATTATTGTAGATCGGCTAACCATTTCTTCTGAAGATGTGACAATAGCCTACTTAAGGCCTAATCTACAATAAGAACATTGTAGGCATGTCATACAGTATAATAACAGAACTGAAACATATATAATTTCACATTCGGACTAGTAAAATCACATTGTCTTGACAAATATTTGTTTGGCAAATAAAATCTATCAATGACTTTGAAATTCAATATTACAAACCTCCCTAAGTAGGAGTAGATTACATGCTTCAGTTAAACTCTGTTTTAACCACTTCTACCAATAATAAATCAGCAGTAACGTTTCGGATTCCATCATAATTTTAAAGTTAAGTGTGTTTGAGCGAGAGCAATAATAAATGCAGCTTATTTAATTTGTGCTCTTTGATTTCTTAGGCTGCCGTTGGAAATGAGGTTGGACAGCTTTTAAAGAAGCAAAAAAACAACATCATAGAAAATAACTTTTCAGGATTCTAACAATGTGTCATAGAAAGTTGTTCCCAAAAACTGCTATAAGTGAATTTTTTTTTCTTTCCAAACTCAGTTTCCAAATACGCCATAAGATTCAGTTTGTTTATATACTATGTTTGCAGCCCACAAATATTCTACTGGGGACCAACTTTGAAGCGAAACTCTCCGACTTTGGGCTATCGAAGATAATCAACTCAGGTGTGTCATACGTTAGCTCGGAAGTCCGGGGGACCTTTGGCTACGTCGATCCCGAATACCGACAGAACCACCACGTCAACCCGTCCGGCGACGTCTACAGCTTCGGCATTGTCCTCCTCCAGATCCTCTCCGGCCAGCGAGTCATCAATCTCAATGCCAAAAGACCAATGCCACTCGATAAAATGGTACTTCAAAATTATATGAAAATGAAAACATTTCAGTGTATCAATTTGTTTATCAAGGGATCCGATAAATCATTCGGATATGGATATTAATTTTCAAATTTTGAATCTTTTCACATTGATGAAGCTAAGTACAATATTTTTTGGATAATTAACGGGCTTATGAACTTATGATACAGGCCAAACTCTTAACGAGAGGGGGGAAAATAACAGACTTTGTGGATCCTAAGCTCGGCGGGGAGTACTCGAAAGAAGCTTTTGAGTTGACAGTGAAGCTGGCCTTGTCGTGCACGGCGCATAAGCAGCAACGGCCGTCGATGGAGCGAGTGGTTGCGAGGTTAGAAGAAGCTTTGTATATCTCTACTAGAGAACCGGTTCATGAAACCAGGTCTACTTTGAACAAAGTGTGACATACCTAACATTATCAAGACATTGTATCATTGTTTCATTGGAAATATGTAAAATTTTTGGAAGAATTACAATCTTATAATGAATGAATAGTACACTCCAATGGATGCATTATGCATTTATCCGTCGAACATATTTTCGCTCATTGAACTGTGTATTTAATATATATATCCATTTAATTTAGATAATTTAGCCTATTCTTTTGACTTAAAATGTTTATCCTAATTGTCTTGTTGCTTTTATACCAAAAGTTGAGTTCTTTATTTGATTAGCATTCGACATATGGCCCATAGTTGATTTAAATTTCTCATCAAAAGTGAAATAGAGATGACCTTATTTATATTTTGATACTTTGATTGGATTTTGATACTTTGATTGGAATGAAATGACTACATTCTCGGTTAAAAAAAAATTTCTCATCAAAAGTGAAAATTCACCTTATCGTAGTCTTCAACATGAAGTGAAGACCTAAGGTGAATAAGAGGGAATAAGGGGAAAGTAAGTTTAAAAAGTTGTTTATTTGGAAAGAATAGATGAGTATAGTTATGCTAAAATATGTAAGAATAAGCTGATATTTATATTCCAGTCTCCCCTCAGATTGTGTTATTCCACTCTATCTATTCCATTGGCATACATGGAGCCCATATGTCAACTAAATTGTTGTCCTCTTATAAATCAGAAGATTCACATATTCTCATACTATTTTTTTTACCTTTTATAAATCATTATCTATATTTTATTCACATTTTATTCATAACTTATATATGGTCAGTCAAACAATAAAAATTATATTATTATGTTTTCTAATGAGAATAACTAAAAACACAACTAAACAAAAAATTACTTATTTTACTAGTATAATTATCTATTATTAGGATAATCATATACCCTATAATAACTTATTTATCTATCCAAACGATACCTTAAGATATAAAGATGTATTCATTTCCATAATAGTAGTAAACTTGTCCTATTTATGTTTCAAGATTGATCCAAAGTATAAAAGTAAATTTTTATAGCGTAATTTTGGGTATATCAATTTTAAAAGAGTTTAAAATAGACAATATATGAAGTAATTATAATATTATTGTCGAAATGAAATTCCGGTCCCAAGCATTTTCAAGTCAACAACATCCATTAATATGCGTGTGTAGTTGGCAAAATTATACACCACTTGCCCTGTCTATGCATCAAAATCTTAATAAAAATTGTCTATGCATGACTAGGAAAATAAATCACAAAATAGATATGATAAAGTTAAAGAAGGAAACAGAGAGATAAGAATATCCAAATAAATTACATCTATCAAGCTCATTAATAGTTAGTACGTATTTGGAAATTGAGAGGAGAAATACCAAAAATTGCTTTTAGTAAGATCAAATTTAGAAAAATACATAAAAGAATAAAAAGAAGAAGAAAGAACCATATCTTGAGAGATGGATGAACTCTCTCTCACTTATGTTACTTGAACAGTCATTTCTAAATCAAAGACTTTTTTTTTATGCTTAGAATTTTTCTATACATGAAAGTTTATGGATATCTTATCTTAAATTTAATATCTATGTTGATTAATATCCAAAACCAAGAGGAAAAAAAATATCCTTTTTAACATTTTCTATTAATGGACCTTTTTTAACTATATAAATGTGTGGTCTCTCCACAATTCTTCTAATCAGTCATCTCTTAATCTCTGTAGTTATTCAATTTTCTCAACTTGCAAGACACATCATGGTGAGCTCTCCCTCTCTCTCTTACATGTATATATGCTACAATTTTTGATAAATAATAGTTCCATTTGTATTTCTTTGTCAGAAATATATGGGGTTGAATGAGTTTGATATATATGACTTTAATGTGATGCATCTTTATATATATTAATATAAACCACTCGTATATTGCTAGTTTATTAATCTGAGATCCATGCCATCTAAGTTTACGATATATTCATGTTAAGTATTTTCTGTAGATTTTATAGAAAGTGTGGATGACATTAAGATACTTGTGTAAAACATGGGTTATACATTTTTAACACAATTTATTTACCTATATCTTTCTAAAATTTTGATGGATGAATTATAAATTCATTAGAAATTTTCTGTTGATTAAACTTTTGAAACATTATATTCATTGTCTATTATCTCATATTTTGTTAAATTTAAAACTTTTATCTAGCCTACTAATATGTATGTATAAGTGCTACATATTCTGTCCACTAGCTAATCTTATTTATTTCTCATAAACATGGTTAATCTTTTAATGTGCATGTTAAATAAGATTGCTAATTAGTAAGAGACATCATCTGTTCTAGATTTTATAGAAATTATATAAGGACGACACGCCAAGCTTTTTTTTTAATTATTATTTTATAGAAAATATAATCACTAGGCAATGTTACTTTAATTCATATAAAAAAGTTACAAGACTGAATTGATGATAAAAAGATAATAGAAAAGAAACAAGTGATAATATAAAAATCAATTCCCAAGCTTGTTGTGGTATGTAGGGTGAGCATTCATTCTTATCAAATACATATGAATTAGACTGTCTTGTTTGCAGGGCAATCTGGCAATCGTTTACATCTCATTTGTGATATTCCTTTGTTGTCAAATTTCTGTAACCGCGCAAGTATTTGATGTCATCAATTATGGGGCCATTGGGGATGGAAAAAACGATGATACACAGGTATAAAAGTTTGTTAAATCTATATATGTTAATTGCATGGAAATTAATAATAATGTATTGATATATAGCATGGATGAATATAGGCCTTTCTAAAAGCGTGGGAAGATACATGTGCGGTCAAAGGGGCCAACCCCACTTTGATAATTCCAGCAGACAAAACATTCCTTCTAAAAGCCATTACATTCAGTGGAACATGTAACTCTCCATCTATTAATATTAAGGTAATCATATGGTACATCTCCTCTTCTAATGCTTCTTCAAATATATATACATATATTTAGCCCCCGTTTGATAATGATATAAGTTATTTTAGAATAGATAATTATTATAATATAAATAAAGAATAAATTATTTTATATTTGTTTGTGTTTTTTAATTATTTTCATTGAGAAATGTAATAGTGAAGTTTTCGTTGTTTAATTGACCATGTATTAGTTGTGGTTAAAATATGAATAAGATGTAAATAATGTATGATAAAGTTTAAAAATTATATTTGATACGTGAGTTCCCTTATCCCAGTAGAATAAATTGGTTGGAATAACACAATTTCAAAGTAAAACTGAAATACTAATACCAACTTATTCTCATCTATTCTGATATAGCTCTGGTCATTTATTCTTCATAAATAAATAAAATTTTAAGCTCATTTATACATATTCTACACTATTTCCCATCTATTCTGCTATCAAACAACTGAGAAGTGTATGCTTAATTATGATGATATGGAACACAGGTTTTAGGTGATATACATGCACCTAATGGAACAACATGGATCGAAAAAACTGGATCATGGATTTCGTTTAGGCAAATCAATGGACTCACAATCGACGGCACTGGAACTATCGATGGCATGGGTGAAGTCTGGTGGGATCAATCTTGCAAGCGTAAACCAGTAATGTTTTTTCATCTCCTCTTATTTAAGTTGCGTCTGGATGTGCGGTTACAAATTTAATTTTAGAAAAGTATTATTTTGTTAGCTTTTCAAAAGCTGAGTTTTTTTACCTGATTAAAAAGCAACACTGAAAATATGTTTGGATCCGCGTTTGAAAATCTTCTACTTTTCCAAACATGGAATCTGTCCAAATGCATATCTAAATGAAATCTTATGGTCTTATTTTGGCTCTCTCTTTTAGTATTAATACATGATCTGTCTTTTTTTTCAGGGCCCTAAATGTTCGAGAGAAAAAGCTCCAACTGTAAGCATATATTATGTATTTTGTATTTTTATTGTATTTATGATATTGTGCCTAAGGAATTACTGCCTTATTTGATCACATTGTTTGTTCAAAACAGATTTTAGACAAGCTACATAAAATGTCTCTGATATACAAAATAAAATTATCTCTTTAATTCATGTTCTTCATATAAATTTATTATTGGCCTGGTTTTTATTTCTTCTTATGTATTTATTCTTTTCCAAGCGTTCCCTAAGTCTATCATAACCATTCAACTTTTACAAAATCAATTTTTAGATATTTCAAATAGATGGTATTTTAAAATTTTGGTTATCATCACATCAAAAATAATAGTTTAAGACATTTTATTCTATCTAGCATGGATATGAAAGATGTATGTATGTATATTGAGTTGCATCTTATAAATTCAAGTCCGCATTGATTTAGTACATGTATAATACTAGTATATATACACATATTAATGCTCATCTACTAAACTATTTCAAAAATTTGTTTATGTTTTTCTATTTCTAATGGATATGTGTAGCAAATATCGATCACGGAATGCAACAATCTAAGTTTGAGGGATTTCAAGCTAGTGAACGGACAGAGGAACCATTTGGCAATAACAAAGAGCAAAGGTCTAACCATCTCTGGCCTCACTATCACAGCAGCCGGGGACAGTCCCAACACCGACGGCATCGACATTGGTCGGTCAGATAACGTAACAATACAGGACTGCACCATTGGAACAGGTGCGGGCCACCCAAACTTCGCTACCTATTATGCTTTATCTGTTTGGAAATCCGTTTAAAAACTGTGATTTTGTATAAATTAGCTTAATAAAATTAGAGAACTATAATTTTTTTTATTTTTTTAAAAACATACTTTTTGTACTAAAACAATTTTTTTAATTAAGCATGTTTTTTCAGAACGGTTTGATAAAACATGTTTAACTTTTTGGATTTATGTAAAAACAAAAGTGAACACAAATGTGGTTTACTAAAACTAAAACAAATTTTTTAATTAAACATGTTTTTTCAGAACTGTTTAATAAAACATGTTTTTTAGGATTTCTGTAAAAACAAAAGTGAATACAAATATGTTTTCAAACAACCCCTTAGACTAAATGTTAGAAAAACATAAATCAATTCTGCTTAAAACTCTAACAACTCATTAAAGGCAACAATAATATGACAATTAAAGTTATCATCTAGAATCATAAAACTCATCTAAATTTTATGATTTTTACAGGCGATGACTGCATTGCTCTTGGAAATGGCACATCAAATGTTAACATTACAAGAGTTGCTTGTGGACCTGGTCATGGAATAAGGTTAGTAGAAACATCTTTAGATGAAACGATTTCACTCTTGTCTTTTCAAAAGCGAAAGATTCCTATATAAACCAACGTTAGCGTTTTTCAACCCCCTTCTTGCCTTTTCATGATAAAAATTAGTGATTGCAAAATAAACAAAACATGGCTTTTTAAAAGCTCAGTCTTAAATGCAAGATTTCATGAATCCTGACATTTCAATCGTACATTCAAACATAGCCTTAATTAAAATATTGTGATAATAACACAATAATTAACATGCACTCACACTCGTCTTGTAGCATTGGAAGCTTAGGAAGAAAAGGAGTTCGTGCCATGGTCGAGCAAATACATGTGCAACATTGCAGTTTCACCAATACCCAGAATGGAGCCAGAATTAAAACATGGCAGGCAATAGTTAAATTCAAATTTTCATTTATATTTTCTTTATTTGTTCTTTATAATCATCTCATGTGAAATGCATAACATATATATCATATGTTTTGATACATGTAGGGAGGTTCTGGGTATGCAAGAGGGATCACATTCAATAACATAACCTTAACATCCGCAGCCAACCCCATCGTCATCGACCAATTCTATTGCCCTGACCATGAAGACTGTGGTAGTTCGGTATGCCTTACAACTCGACTTCTATCCTTTAGTTTACAGTGTTGTTACATTAAATTATTTTTACAGTCTTAAAAATAATATTATATACTTCATTAGTCTCTCTTCTATTCATTGTAATGAGTTATATACTTTGTTAAAATTTTTTCACCTTTTCTATAAATAATATTATTTAATTAATTAGAGTATATAATTCATCTTTTATAAAAATACATACATCACTAGAATATGTACATGATTTTTAAATAAATTAAAATATGTGCGTTTGAAACTATAAAATATATTGAGATGTAACATTTTCCATTCTACATTATATTTGCTAGGACTCGGCGGTGGAGGTGAGCGATGTGCGGTTCACAGGTGTGAAGGGGACAGTACAATTGCATGGGTCATCGAATACTGAAATTGGAGTTAAATTAAACTGCAGCGCACTAGTGCCATGCAAGAACATAATAGTGGATGATGTTAAGATTACTTCTGTAGATCCAAAAGTGCAGGTTACATCATTATGCAGCAATGCTCGAGTGATCAACACTTGCCCAGATTGTGCCCCTAAGCTCAATTGCACCTTTGGAGCCTCTTCTGATAACTTTCTTCAAATGCCACGCTCTCCTGCGATATCTGATGATGATGATGATGATGATTATGAACACATGGAGTTATAGGCTTTAATAAATCCTCTAGCCAGAGTAATATTTGTTATTTGAGCATTATTTTCAATCAGGTAGACAATAATTTCCCACATGTAAAAAGTGATGATGAATATTATTAGTTTATAAGAATCTATTACAAGTTGAATTTGCAATTTCACTTTTGTCCTTGGATTATGTTTTTCTATCTCTTTTGAAATTTTATGTGACTACGGAGTTTACATGATTATAAAATCGTGGGACTATCCCTAAAAAAAGTGCACATCATATCATATTATGGAGTCATAATATTTTAAATGAAAACTAAGCCCCCGTTCCAAATGGGGATAAGATTTATAACATGTATATATTTATCCAAGCATAAGTGAGTATAAATAAAGATAAAATGATTTTGTGTTTGGTTATGTTTTGAATTATTCTCGTTGGTAAACGTTAGAATAAATATTTTGTTGTTTGGATAAAATGTGAATAAAGTATGAATAATTATTTAAAAAGATAAAAAAGTAATGATAGTTGATTTGACAGGTGATTTATAAGAAGTGATGACATATGATTTGACAGTTGGCCCACATATTCTTTGGTGGAATAACCTATGATAATTTTAATTTCGATGGTTGATTGAATTCATGTACCACTTTATACCTTTTTTATTTTTGAGTCGAATGTAGGCATATCTATTTCAAGAAACAGACGATGTCTGCAATTGGGGTTACAGGGAGATAATGAAAATGGGCAAAACACGAAGGACAAAAATAAAATAAAGAGGGGGTGGGGTGGATGACCCTCATCTACACTCCAAAGAAAATTAAGTGCAGTGTTGGGTAGATAAGGGATCTACCCAAACTCGCACAATATCAATTTATTATGACATACTTTATCTGGGGTTATCCAGAGACTTATACCAAAACAAACGGAGGTTTAAGGGTCTGTCTAAGACTGTGACAGATAAATTGACATTTGAAAAAGCGGGAACAAGTTAGAGAATAATTATTTTAGAGGCTTTTCAAACGTGGAGAAAATTGACTAGGGAACGTTATGTAGACCGTTTAAATGTAAATGTTAAAAAATATTTAGATCCACGATGGCGTTACATCATATTATCTGCTACAAAATCCGCCCCACTACGAATCCAAGTGAGACCTCAAAATTGATTTTGAAGAGATATGGGTATTGCGTGGAGTTTTCTTTTGTTTGCATTCCTTTTGATTTACTATCTAAGAGCAACTCCAACCCTACTCCCCATTTATTCTCTATATTTAAAAAAAAACACCCCCTCCTTATTTTTCTTTCCCTATATTTAAGTGTGAACTCCAATCTTACTCCCTATTCTTTCCTCTCTTCAAAGCCAAAAGACATAAATATCCATTGAAACAATAAAAACTTTTAAACAATTATCAATAATTATTTTAAAACCAACACTTCTCTTGGATTTGTCCTTCAATGTAAGCAACAGTAAAAGTGTGATATGATATGATCGACAAAACAGTTTCATTATTCATTGTGGGACTCACGCTCACGTGCAAACAAAAAAACGATCAAATTTGAGCCAACGGTCATAAAACGGTAAAAAACACAGTAAAAAAACGGTCATAAAACGGTTTTAAAAAATTGTGCTATATATTTCTAGTTCTTTACAAATGAATCTCAGTAACATAACTCTCAACACAATTTGTCTTAAAATCTTTTTTTTTCAATGGCTCGCAATCGTATAATGAAGATGCTTCTTGACGAATCTGACTCCGATGATGAATTGGAGATTGTGATCGCTGCTAAAGAGAAAGAGCGACTTCAGAGCGAGATGATTCAAAGACCACGTCGTGGTTCTGTTCAAGGCCACAAGGTGATTTGGCGTGATAGAGTACAAGGTCATGAGAGACTCTTTCATGATTATTTTGCTGAGCAACCGGTATATCCTCCCAATCTATTCCGCAGAAGATTTCGTATGAATCGTTCATTATTTTTTCGTATTCAAAATGCAGTAGAAGCCTATGATCCATATTTTGTCCAAAAGCAAGACGCAATGGGAGTATTTGGATTGTCATCACTTCAAAAGATCACTGCTGCTATGAGGATGCTTGCTTATGGAGTAGCGGCAGATGCTGTGGATGATTATGTGAGAATAGGTGAAAGTACGGCAATTGAAAGTCTAAAAAGGTTTGTGAAAGCAATCGTTGCAATTTTTATGATGAGTATTTAAGGCCGCCCAACAATAATGATATTGATAGATTGCTGGCAATTGGTGAAAAGCGTGGCTTTCCTGGCATGTTAGGGAGCATTGATTGTATGCATTGGAAGTGGAAGAACAGACCAACAGCATGGAAAGGTATGTATGTTGGTCACTTCCGTGAACCAACAATAATTCTAGAAGCTGTGGCTTCATATGATCTTTGGATATGGCATGCATTTTTCGGTTTACCAGGATCTCACAACGATATCAATGTCCTAGAAAGATCTTTTGTGTTTACTGACCTCGCTGAAGGACGTGCTGCTCCAGCAAATTACTCAATCAATGATCATAATTATTCAATGGGGTATTATCTTGCTGATAGAATATATCCACCATGGTCAACAATAGTAAAAACAATTCCATCACCTCAAGGAAACAAACAAAAACTTTTCGCCATCGCCCAAGAGTCAGCAAGAAAGGATGTAGAACGAGCATTCGGAGTGCTTCTTCGGAGTGCTTCTTCGGAGTGCTTCAAGCACGCTTTGCTATTGTGCGAGGACCTGCTCGTTTTTGGAAGCGTGGAACACTCAAAGATATCATGAAAGCATGTATTATACTGCACAACATGATTGTTGAAGATGAGCGGGATCTCAATGGGGAGGATTTTAATTATGATATGATCGATGATAGTCCAAGTGCAACAATGTCACACGAGCGCACAACTGAACTTATGGAATTCATCAATTCACATCACCGAATTCGGAACAGTGAAACTCATAGTCAACTCCAAATAGACCTTGTCGAGCATCTGTGGCAATTGCATGGGAGAAATTGATATGCATGTAATACTTTATATTTCAAGTTATTTGTGTCTTTGTTATTGATATATGTATTTTTTTCTTTATGTTAGTCGTATTTTGTATTCATTATTGGAGAATTTGACTATTATGATGTCAACTATTATATGAACTAAAACTGATAGCATTAATACAACTGGTAAGATTAATACATAAAGAACTAATACATAAAAAAAACTAATACTAAATAAACTAATAAAATTAATACAACTGATAAATTACTGTCCGCCAAATCCTCTTGCAAGTATTTCCATTTGACGACGACGAAAATACTCTGCTTGCATCGGAGGCATTCCACTTGTATCTATCATCATTATCCTCTCATCCTCTTGCACCTGCTTCAATCGAAGTTTTTCTTGATCATGTGCAAGCCTATCTTGCTCTTGCTTATATGTCATTTCATACATTTCCATTTTTCTTTCGTTCATTTTTTTTTCATCTCTTATTTCTTGCAACAACACTGTAAATGATGAACCACTAGAATCATCCATACATGCTTTGCTTTTGCGCTTACTTAACTTTTCTTTTTCAGCCTTTCTGCCAAGTGGTCTCTCTAGATCTTCGGAGCCATCATGTGAAGTATCATCTTCTCCAATGTTTGGAGTTGTCTCTGGAGTAGAAGGGGATGAGCCAACATGAGAAGCTTTTTTTTTGTACTTCTTTGAAATTTTTTTCTTTTGAAAATCCTCCATCCACTTTGGTTGATACCTCAATGCATTCCAACAATGTTCAAATTGGAATGAAGATTTATATAGCCCTTGATACAAAGTTTGGATTGACCTATCTGAAAATATAGAAAAATAAATCAAATATAAATAGGCAAAAATGTTAATAAGTAAAATTATTAAAATAAAATAAAAAGTACCTTATCTTGTTCATTCACCCCACTTTGATGCCTTGATTCAATTTGAGCAAAGCAACCACAAAATTTATTTGTGGCGAGTTGAATCGTTGACCACCGATGCATTAAAGAATTTGCATTCCGATTGAAATTGGATTTTTTGTGTTCATCAAAAAACTCCAATACTCGTGCCCAATAAGTTTTGTGTTTTTGCTCATTACCGTGTATTGCATCCATGCTAATATTGAGACAGGCTGATACAAGGAGATTATCTTCTTCAATAGTAAAATTACCACCCCGTTGTGGTTTGTTGTTAACAGAATCCACCTGATTAGAGATTGGAGACGAGAATTGCGATTGAGTCATCTGATCTGAAGAAAATCCGGATGAATATTGATCGTCGATATTGTAATACGCATCTCCTCGAGGATCCATTGAAAGAAATTGAATAGAGAAATAAAACAAATTGTATGGTTTGGATTTTTGTTACATAAAAAAAAACATAGTAAAAATTCATGGTTGGGTTTGTTGTATATATATGTATATATTAAACGGTAAAAAAAAAACGAATATGAAATAACATTGAAAACTCAACCCAACATCTATTTTTTTCAAATTTTCGGAGGGCATCTTTGGACATATGTTGGTGGGGCCCATTTAATTTAAATCGTAGGGAGCACAATTTTCCCCCACGTCTAGGGAGGATAAAAGTTTTTCCTTTGTTTGTGGAGACATTAAGGGAGTGGGTTGGAGGGCTTCAATACCAGTGGATCCCTATAATCTAGGGAAAAATAACTTTTAACGAGGACGTTGGAGGTGCTCTGTTACGCCCCGAGGCGGCCGTCCCCGAAGCGTTACCAATCCTACAATAACCAACATGGATCAAATAAGATAACAAGGCTACAGGGAAGTGGTAGCCAATAAAAAGAAATGATGCGGAAGTATAATATACAAATTAGTATGTAAATCAAAAACATTATTACAGACCCAAATACACGATCACTATCCTGTGAGAGTCCAAGTCTAGTCTAAATAAAATCATATGTGCAACACGCACGATTACTGGTACATACACAAAGAAGATAGGATTGCTGACAACCTCGTACTCACCAACCGAAAGGTGAGACGCTCCACGCATGAGCCATGCTCTAGCACCACGCCAACCCAATCCCTAGTGAAAAAAAATAACACACGAGGGGTGAGCTACAAGCTCAGTGAGTGGCAAGAATCCAAAATTCTACAAATAATAATATAATATCAGGGCATTTTCCCTTCCAAGGAAAAGAGATATGGGAGAAATCCAACAGAGATAAATGTCATGCGAAGACATGACATCACATAATCCTCACCCTCGACCCGGAGGGAAACTCGTAGGACTCTTGAAAAGCAATTAATTCATTAATAGTAATGTGTAGTATCTCAAACTAGTACAACACTTCAAAGATTATCTACATCGATGTATAATACGTTACGATGCCTTGCATCATCCGGTAGCCCTCTCCCTGGCGGCCTTCCAAGATAGGTACGAAGCCACAAGGTATTGAAATACACATTGAGCCTCCTATGATGTGGTGGCACTATCCAGGGTAGCTTCAACACTCAGAAGCTTCGATTTACGACGATACGGGAGGAAGCACTCCAATGTCATCCTCACCTTCACCCCTAGGGTGACATGGGACTATTAGAAAGGAAAATCAACTCGCTAACTCCCTTAACCTTCCGGTAGCCCTCTCCCGGGTAGCCCTCTTCCTGACAGCCTTCCAAGATAGGTACGAAGCGACAATGGTATTGAAATACACATTGGACCTCCTATAATGTAACGGCAGAATCCAGGATAGCTTCAACGCCGGGTAGCTTCAACGCGGATACGAGGTAAGGGAGAAGCATTCCACGCTCACAATACGATCCTCAAGAATCAACTATAACCATTTAGCAAATAACAATGCTAATGAATTCTCTTGAATTGCTATACAGATGCATCACTCGGACGTGAGGAAAAACAGTTAAGTTCTCGCACTTAACAATACGAAGGCATGACCCTAAAGATGAGTCATCCACATGCCTATTACAGATAGACCAAACATACCATCATAGCTATCGGTTAATGAACACCGATACAATAAATGAATTCTTCTGAATTCTCATATGAGATCATCGCATGGATGCAGGGTAGATAAACTGCTACATAACCATCGTACTCAATAATATTACATAAATCAAATGTATCATGAGGAATTCTATCTCAAAAGAGGTACATAAATCATATAAAAACATAACAAGCAACATAAGATAACACATGTGCACCCCAATAAATGATCTCAACGAAGAAGAATTTCATTACAAATCTCTTCATATTAAGTCCTTTTCGAGTATAAAATCCTCTTTCAATTGGAATATATCAAGTCCTAGAGATGACAAAATTAGCTCATATAGCCATACATGTAGTAGAAGACATTGAATAAAATAAAAACACCTCAAATGCCGAACTCCCTAAAATGGCTCAACTAATATAAATCCAATTGCACTCCAAAACTACATGTGTTCAAGCAATAGAAAAGTCATTCGACATAAGACTTTCCAACAAGTGAACAATTGATATCGCATTAAAAGTTTACACCACAATATTAGCACTTTTGGAATATATGGAAGTCAAGAGTAAATAACATGCATATTGCTACATAAGTGTGATAGTCAAACAAGTAAATACACGCACAATTATCACAAGAGAGGTATATGGACCACATGTCCAAATAACCTATGAATAAACCATGTATATAAACACTTTATACAATTCAACCTAGGCCTACTAGAAGCTATCATAAATGTCATACCAAGGCTAACTATAACACAATCATAGTAAACATTTACTAATATGAAGGCAATACTACTAAAGGACACATATAGCATACATACCCAACATTCCATGCTATATATATAAAAGCTACAAAGTGATAATAGCAATATTATTTGAAAATTAATAATGAGTATAGTTATAGAACCCCATGGGTACGCGATGCACAATCACATGCATCGATCGCTTCCCAAAAGGGGGTGGATCGAACCACTCACAGATACTTGGATCGCCGCGCGTCTGGTCTACGAAATCTGCAAGAACAACCAATGATGCTCAATTAAATATAAAATATCTTGATACATATACAAGCCTTCTTCATGAAGACAGCAACTCCTTATATTGCCCACACCATGCATAATAACTCTTTGTCACACATTTATACAAGATTAGTCCATCTACTGCAATCAGCCCCAAACATTGGTATCCACAGCACAAAATACATATCCAAATATTCTAAAATAAATCACACACATTCTATGATGTGTTGGGATCATATTCCGTGAAGACATACTAACTTGATAAAATCTCTAAATGCCCGAAATAAATTATTTTCAGAAACCGATCAATTTCTGCGCGAATCCGGACAGACCATGAACATTAGGCTATATCTTTCAATACAGGTAACCAAATGACACCAAATTTGATATATAGCATCTAGACACATAGATGATCATATGAAATGAAGACACAAGCCTCAAAATATGCCTCCAAATACCTCAAACACAAGGATCTTAAAGAGACAGAAAATCTGCCTTACAACACAAAACCACCCCATTCATGCATTAATGCAACCATCTCATGTGCAGTAGCAATTACACATTACACTCTTCCAACAGCACCAAAATTCAATAATACACACTCATACAAGCATAAACACAAACACATACAAGGCACAAAGGGGAAGTGAATATACCTTGGGAAGAAGAGGAGATGGTGCACATAAGGAGTTCCACCACCATCACCACAAACAACCACCATCACACATGCCACATAGCACAGCCACAACCACCACCAAATCAGCCATCACATACACACATTAGCACAACACACTCACAAAGAGGGAAGGGAATACCTTGAGAGGGTGGAGAAGAGGGAAGCCAAGCTCAAACACACAAACCTTGCTTGATCTCCCTTTACATGCACCCAATCCAAGCACACCTTCTCTTTGGCATTTCATCAAACATGTGGGGGGCTGAACACATACAAAGGGCTGAACCATGTGAGGGAGCTTGAGGGAGAGGAGGAGATGAGAAACAACAACATAACATACA
Source organism: Acorus calamus (assembly GCA_030737845.1). Taxonomy (NCBI): domain Eukaryota; kingdom Viridiplantae; phylum Streptophyta; class Magnoliopsida; order Acorales; family Acoraceae; genus Acorus; species Acorus calamus. The sequence continues at coordinate 23,407,083 of CM060862.1, read as the reverse complement.
CACACAAACCTTGATTCCTTCACTTCTAACACTTCCTCTTCTTGCTCCATCTCCTTCTCCTTCCACCACCCAACACACACAACACCAAGGGCTGGACCAGATCCAAAAAGGGGGAAAAATTATGCCAAGGTCGTGCACATGGGGGTGGTTAAATAGGCAAAAGAGAAGTGAAAGACCGAGCTGTCCTCGGAGTTAAAACTCTGCGCAGCCTTCACTTAAACGGCCATAACTTCCTCGATACAGCTCCGAATTGCACGATTCCAATGGCATTGGAAAGATAAGAAGATTATCTACAACTTTCATGTTTACATCCAGATCAAATAACCTCTCCAGCTATTCCGAAATCTAGGCTAAACATCATACAGGGCTGCTGCCTGGATTTCATATCCCCAGGGTATAATTGGAAAAACACCCATAACTTTTGATACATGAATCCAGTTGATCTAATTCCACTTTTGTATGAAAGCTAACTTAACACTGAACATCTCATGATAAAACTAGATTTTTACTACTTCATCTTGGTCATTAACAAAATTAAATCCAAATACCAATCGAAACTGCATAATTTCTAAAAGACCTCAAAATGCTACAAAAACTTCCATTTAAGCCCAAGTGAACACCAGAACCACAAATATGCAATTTGATTTTGAAACTGAATGCCCGAACTATTAAAATAAATAAAACGTGATATTTGACCTTTAAAAGTGACACAGTCTTAACATCTAAGTGAATCTGTTTGCACGCCGCTCTAAATTGCAAACCCTTATTTGTGGAACACAATTTTTTTTCCGTCGAATCACCTCCTCCTCCACCGGTGACCTCTGTTCATCCTCCCCATCAGTTTATTGGTTTTTTTCATTGGTCATCTGCCACCTCTCTTACGAGAGAGGGCTTCAAATGAATATGAGTTTTGTAAAAGGGGCATGTAAATTAAGAATTGTGCAAATCAAACAAATTTAAATGTATCTTAATGTCATATCATGAGTTGATTTATAAGAGGTGAAGACAATTGATTAAATGACATTATGACCATTATAATATAAATAAGAATAAAATGATTTTTTGTTTGATTGTATTTTGAATTATTTTTGTTGGAAAAAGTAATAATAAAGTTTTTCTTGTTTGGATAAAATGTAAATAAGGTAGTGATAAAAATTTATTTAAAGTGATGACAATTGATTTGACAGTTGATTTATACGAGATGATGATAGTTTATTTTACAGTGGACCTATATATTATTTTGGTTAAATAATCTAGAATAATTTAAATGACTGGAATCTATATACCACTTTATATTAATTAATTAATTCTAACATCAAATACATATGTATTTTAGTATTCTAAACACCTATTTTTGAAGTTATTCTGAATAATTCTCATTTATTCTTGATCTTATTCTTTAACTAAACGGGTGCTTGGAGTTCCCCATTAATGGCGCCCCATTAATGGCGGAAGCCAAAAATATGAACTCCCCATCCTCTAATGATCATCAATGAGAGCCTGTGAAAGTGGGACTTTTGGGTTCTTGAGAGAGAACCATCGAAAACCCACTAAAAAAAAAAACTTTTGTTTGATATTGTTAGAAATAAGGGAGAGAATAATAATAATAATGAAATCCTAAAATCCTTCATCCATTAGAGAGGGACTAAAACCCTTTATATAATAGTATAAGGTGGTGTTACACGTGTAACACACTAACAAACTAATATCATAACAAACTAATATAATAACAAATCTATCTAATATCTTTAACACCCTCTCCTAAACTCTGAAGGGTTGTACCCTAAACTCTGAAGGGTTGTACCCTTAGAGTTTACACAAAGATGATAAACTAAACATCTTATTTTCAAACACCTCCAATTTATTTTTGTGAATTGATAATCGTCATTTGTCTTTTGGATCCATCACTTCGCTCCCGCTCTTCTTGAGTCAGTCGAAGTCGCTCCCGCTCTTTGAGTCAGTCAGAGTCACTCCCGCTCTTCTTGAGTCAGTCAAAGTCGCTCCCGCTCTTTAAGTTAGTCAGAGTCGCTCCCGTTCTTTGAGTCAGTCAGAATTGCTGGTCCACTAGATCAGATGGTGCACGTAGGGCTCACGGAGGTTCAAGGAGAAGACGGAGGGCACAGACGAAACGTGGACAGGCAGCGGAGACAGCACGTGGACAATGGTGATGGAGATTCTTTAACACCCTCTCCCAAACTCTGAAGGGTGGAACCCTTAGAGTTTGCATAAAAATGAGACGATGGTGGGAACAGTGACGGACGGCCGGTGGCGGTTGGTGCAGACGAGCGCGGACATGCGCCAATGGAGAAGAAGAAGTAGAAGAAGAGCGACGCGGATGGCGACGCAAATGGTGCAGACTAGCGCAAGAAGAGAGGCGCGCTAACAGAGAAGAAGAATAAAGAAAACGACAGTGCGCAAATACAATGACGGTGCGCAAAAAACAACAGCGCACGAAAAACGATGGTGCGCGGGAACAACGGCGCACGGAGACAACGGTGCGCGAAAAACAACGGCGCACGAAAACGACGGTGCGCAAATACGATAGCGCACAGAGGTAGCGATGCTGCATAAAAAACGAAGCCACTTGGCGAATGATGACGACGAGAGTGGATCTCAAAGGAAGAAGAAGATCCAAGAAAGAAAAGAAATAATGATGTTGCAACTGATGAAAATCAGAAGAAAATGGAAAAAGACATATACGGATGCGTAGAGAATGAAAAACTGAACAAAATGAGTACCTGGATGACTAGATTCGGAGTCCGAATGAGGTCGTAACAGTCCAGGAAAGAAACGCAACAAAATGATGCCGGACGGCAGCTGACAGCGGCCGGACGGTTTGCCGAACGTTGGCCGGAAGGTGCCAGACGGTGGCCTCACGGTGGCCGGGATCCGGGCAAATGGATCCGGGCAGATGGGCTGCTGGATCCGGGTCGAACGAGCAGGCCAGGCAAGTGGGCGCCCGAGTGGACCGGGCAGTGGGCCGGATCCGCGGACGAGGACGAGTGGTCAGTGGGCCGAGCGTGCGTGGATCCGCGGACGGGGACGAGCGGGCGAGCGTACGCGCGTGGATCCACGGACGAGGACGAGCGGGCACGCGAAATTCGCGGACCGAATGCTACGGACGAGCGCAGATTTGCGCTATCGTGCACCGGATTTTCCGCTATCGTGCACCAGACTTTTTTTTTTTTTTGGGCTGCTGCTGCTGCTGCTGATTATGTGGACTCCACCAAACCCTTTTTTTTTTTTTTGGTGGGTTACGGGAGACATAATATATATATATATATATATATATATATATATATATATATATATATATATATGTTTTTTTTTTCCATACCATGCACGGGCGCGGATGGCCTGCCGGACGGGCTGTGCAGATCCGCGGACGAAGGACTCCGCATATGAGCACGGATTTCGCGCGATATCGCGCGTGTGTCGACGAGGCAAACACGCGCCGACGCGCGTGAATGGGCTCGCAGCGGCGGCAGATGGCGGCTGGGGTAGCGCGCAGACAGAACGGGAGCGGCGCTCGGACGTGTATCCTGGGCAGCAACGGGGCGACGTGCGACGGATGACGCGAAGAAGACGATGATGCGAACAACGCGGAATTGCAATGAAGACGACGATAAAAAAATCCTCCCCCGCTCCGATTGAAGACTCCCCAATCGGAGCGGGGAAGAAGATGATAAATTTTTATGGATTTAGGGTTTATAGCTCTGATACCATGTTAGAAATAAGGGAGAGAATAATAATAATAATGAAACCCTAAAATCCTTCATCCATTAGAGAGGGACTAAAACCCTTTATATAATAGTACAAGGTGGTGTTACAAACTAATATCATAACAACCTAATATAATAACAAGCCTAAGATAATAACAAATCTATCTAATATCTTTAACACATATTCTCTAGTGGTCCGAAACCCTAACCAGATTCGAAGCATTCTTTCTCCATTCATGGCGGAAGTTGAGAATTAGAACTCCTCCTCCTCATCTAATGGTTCGCATTTCGCAAGAAACCTTTGAAGTGCCCCTTTTTTTCTTTTTTCTTTTTCTTTTTTTGGGGAAGGGTGGGGGGGTGTCTGAGAGACACCATCGAAAGACAAAATCAAAATCCAACCTTTGTTTAAGTGATGGAAGGGGATCGCCGAATTGGCGAATTCCACAGGTATGTGATCTTTTAAATGGTGCTTCCTCTTATTTTCTCTTCATGATCTCTTTATGGATTGTGGACTTGATTGGAAATAGTTTGATGAAATTTGATTTAATTTGTGGTGATTATCGTTTGTTGTACTGTATTTCATTAAATGGAGATCTTCATGTGGTTGGTGCAGTTTATTTTAGGATCACAGGAAGTGCTTTTTTTTTTTTGGTAACATAGTGTCATGCAGAGGAGACAAGAATCATAGTAGAATTCGATTGGGGTTAAACTGAGTGGTATATAGTATAGTTCAATAACATTTTTTTGGTTTAAATCTTATTGAGCTCATATTTATTAGCCCCTCTTTGGGTAGTGGAATAAGGGGGGAACAAGGGGGAATAAACTCAAAAACTTGTTTGTTTGCAAGAAATAGATGATATAGCTATGCCAGAATAGATGAAAGTAAATTGGTATTGGTATTCAGATCCTCCTGAAACTTTATTATTCCACCCAATTTATTTCACCGGTATAAATGGGACACACATGTTAAATCAGCTATCATTACATCTTGTAAATCAATAAGATTATATGTTAAATCAGTTTTTCACTTTTTATAAATCTTTATCTATATCATATTCACATTTTATCATTAGTTTATCTATGGCCAACCAAACAAGAAAAACTTATTATTATGTTTCCCAACTAGAATAACTTAAAAGACAACCAAACGGAAACTAACTTCTTCTATGTTTATATTGGAATGATTATCTATCCTAGAATATCTTATGTCGCTATCCAAACGGGGGATAATGGGAGTTTATTGTCTTCTACACTGGGTGAGTTAGAAGGTCATTAAAAATGTTTTCCTCATTTAGCACCAAAAAAAGAGTCTTCTTCACTAAATGACTCACTAATGGTAGCTCATGTTCTAGATGAATTCATAGTATTCACATGGTTTGATTTAATGGGTAACTTACAATATAGTGGAGGAGGAGTGTGATTAGACTTAACATTGTGCTACGTGAAATGAAACATCAGTGAGCATTTTGACAAACAAATATATTTTTCTGAGGGCACTAATGCATAATAATTGTGAACCAGATCTGGGTAAATAGATGCTTAATGTTGTGGAGATGATACAAGAATCATAATAGAATTGGATTGAGGTGAAACTGAGTGGTATTGTAATTCAGTAACATCATTGCCCTCTCAAAAACTATATTCCTATTGTGCCAAAGTACTCCTTGGTATTTCATTTCACATTTACAATGTTAAGTCTAATTGAACTCCTTACCACTCAGAAAAGGATGTTTAATGTTCTTCGTATTTTCCATGTCATTACTACTCAGAAAATAATTCCATATCATTCTATAAGAGTTGTAGGTTGTGTAGTCCACACTTAGGTAGTGTTTGGAAACACAGTTTGAAAATCAGCTTTTAGCTTTTGCAGCTTTATGCACATCTTTTGAGGGTGTAATGATAATGATTTGAGAGTGTAATAATGATGGCTGCTTTATAAAACACAGATTTCGATGTGCAGTTTAGAGATAAAATTTAGTAATGATGATGTATTTAAGTTGACTTGTTTGGTAACAGCTTTTAGAGGAAGAAAAACATATTGACCTTATCTTGAATTGCCTAAGCTATCCTTGCATGTTTTGGAGTGTATTATGCATACTTTCAATCACTTGAAGACGCACGCAAAATGTTTATTGATGAATTTCTTTTGTTTGAAATGGGGGTTTTGCTATTAGAGATGTAAATGGTTAAGAAATCTAAACAATAAATTATAAGAGTTAGGTTGTAGACTCATAACCATCAAAATGATCTGGAACTGGTTTAGTTAAATCGAAGGTTCAGATAAAAAAACTGGAAAATCACCATTATTTTACTTAAAGAGCTGAAGCTTCATTAAGTGGAGGAATATATTTTCGAATCCAAGTGTAGAATTTGATTTTCAGTATCTACTCTTCCATAGAGTTTCCAAAAAGGAAAAAGATACACAGCCCTCATTGCAGCCCCAATTGCAGTCCATCCTATTTATTTTTTTAAATCATACACTTGTCTTTTGAAGTGCATGTTGTTATATGAAATGAAGTATATACTGAGATACATTAGTGTATTTTTTTTTATAATGAAAAAATGAAAAATAAATAAATTGGGTCATATACTATGATAGGATTCATACACTATGATGGTGCAGTATATACTACGTTATCGTAGCGTATGGAGCTGCAAAACGGGCTGCAAAAAGCACTGTGTGTATCAACGCTCTTCCAAAAAATGCATTTGGACCTATCATTTAGAAAACTAATTTCTACTTCTGCCAAATCAGCCCAATAGTTGGTTCGACCTTCCTAATAAAGTGTGTTGTTTCTCTGTTTTCAACACAATAACCATCACATCCAGTCATATTAACTGCTCTTTTTCCCCATGTCATGGTGTATATCTTTATTCAGTTATTCAAGTACATTTAAGCACAGATTCTTTGGGAGTTTAGTCATCTTTTAATAATTTGATACCTCCCAATTTAATTTTCATGTTCAAGTAGTTTCATCATATTCAACATGGATCACCCCAGATTTGGCTTTCTGATCTCCACTTGTACTGCATTGAATCACCAGAGTCTATATATTTAGTCATTATGCTGTCACATCTGTTATGGAAAACAGTTCATGGTAGAACTTGAATGCAAGTCATTGGGAATTTTTTTTATAGAAACTAAAATGGTGTTATATTTCAGTTTTTAAATTATATATGACTATAATCCTTATACATGTCATGTAGAGTTTTTTGATGCCAAGATGTGCACATTTGGGTTCTTTTTTGAACCATTTAAGGATGCTTTGCGAAATGCTCAGTTAATCATTATTAATTATTGTGTTAAACTGCAAAAGATCTCTGGGTCGTTGTTCAGTTCATAAAGTTTAAAAACTGCTACCCATAAAAAGTCACCCCAATCTTATGCGGAGCTGCTCCTTGAGCATTTGGGAGTAACTTTATAAAACCAAGCTCATTCGTATATAACATGATCTTATTTCAAATAATGAATAAATGTTACGTGTACCTTCTGTCAGCAGGCATGCACATATAGATATTGATATATAAATATAATCTAACATAGTATACTTTAGATATACACAAAATATAACATGCAGAGATCCATTTCAATTTATATTCTTCTAAGATTTTCTTGTTTGTTATGTGATCCCATTTTTCACCAATTGCTTGTTTTTCCAGTCTTGTTTTCCTTTTCTTTTCTTGCTATTTCAACCACGTTTTAGGTGGCTATACACGGAACATCTTGCAAGCAATTTTCTATATTATACTGCACTAACTGTGCTGGGACATCCGTCTAACTATTAGTCTATTTGTCCTCCTAATGCTATATGAAATGTCACTGGCCTTGTTGACTGAACAATTTTTATTATCAAATCATCTTTATGTTACTTTTTTTGTTTGACGCCATCTAAAATTAGGGAGCCTTTAAAGTTCGTACTTCTATAACAGCACCTAATGTAGGTAGTCCTTGAATAATTGTAGGAGGTGAATCTGGTTTTGCAGATCTATGTCATTTCGTACTACCTAATGTGGGCAGGGCAGTCCTTGAATAATTGTAGGAGCTGAATCTGGTTATACAAGTATCTACACAATTTATACAATTTACATTTCATTTTTATCTTATCCACCTAAACATATATTCAACCATATCACTTCATGATTTGTTCTTGATCTTTTTATATAGGACAAGCTTCAATTCTCATGACACATCTGGCTTCAGTAGAAAGAATATATTATGATTCTGTTCCAGACTTCTCATCGTATTGAGGAAATGCTTGACCCATCTGTCAAGGAAATTCGGGTACAATCTTAAGTTAACATAACAATCATGTATCAATTTCTGCGTTTTCTATATGTTCATGGATGGCCAACACATATTATCAAGTATACTTCTATTCTACACATGATTTCTGACCTATCCTTGGTGCCTCCACTTTGACTTAATGCAATATGCTTCTTTCGAATCTGAGAAGTGGATTTCATACTCTACTAATATTGTGGAGAGCCTTGAGAAGTTCCTGAAAAAGGAATTGGTTGCATATTATTATTAACATAACATCCAGTTGAGTTATTAATATGTTCTTTAGAGATGCATGCATGTGTTAGGCTGATATGGTAAATGCATGAACAGTTTTCGAGTATAGAAGTATCGAATGTCACATGATTGTTCCACTGTTATTGTTTCCATCCCACATATTATGAGATCGATTTTGAGCATGAGTTGGTGGTGTCAAACAGTGGATGAAGATCTGATTTTGGAGTACGAGCTTTCAAAGCTTTGAGAAAGCCATGGATTCAGGATTCACTGGTGCATGGGGGGACTTGAGGTCGGGGAAGGAGGAGACGTGGTTCTTGAAGAATCTCTTCATAAACTATTTCTACGTGTTCTTGAGGAACTGCCAAGCGGGAATTGTGAAGATGAGCACGCCTCACATGAATATCGTGCAGGTTAGAATGACATGCATGTTTGACATGGATATCTGGTATTCTTTCTAATTTATTGTTTGTAATTTATTAAGCCCTTGTTTGGGTAGAAGATTAGAGGTGAAATAGGGGTGAATAAACCCAAAAAACCTATTTGTTTATAAGAAATAAGTGGATATAGCTATGTCAGAATAAGTGGGAATAATTTAATATTGATATTCTTGGTTCCATTGGAATTGTGTTATTCCACCCAATCTATTCCATTGGCATATGAGAGATACACATGTCAAATTGCATGTCATCACCTCTTATAAATTATGGGGATCCACATGTTAAATCATTTTCAACCATTTATAATTTTGTATCTGCATCTTATTCACTTTTTATCCATAATTTATCAGTAGTCAACTAAATTATAACTATGTTCTTCTAACGAGAATAACTAAAAATACAACCAAACAAAAAATCGGTATTCTATTGGTATAGTTATCCATACTCATTTAGTATGTTAGATTTGGATCGTATATGAAGGTTTAGTGCATTTGGATCTCTTATTTCAACATTAAGATATAAATTATCCTATTTCCTCATTGTACTGCACAGAAATTTCCATTGTTAAATTATTATAGTCATCATTCAAATCATTCACCAAGTTGATTCTTGGTTTCCTGACTGTTGTTAATACGTATGATTGGGATTAAGTGGTCCATTTATGTATTTCTTGCTTGTAATTTGCATGCATTTCCACTGCTAATCTGTGAGACTAACTTGGGAGGAAGTGATGCTTAATTTTATGTTTGAGGTGCCAAGTAGCATCTTTTAAATTAAACAACAATATCTTTAGGAAACAAAAACATAACTAAAATTGATTCTCGAGAGGCCAACCTCAATCTAAATTGTTTGATTTGGTTGAGTTCGGATTGAATTCAGATTGAACATCCAATTTGAATATTTAAATTTCTACCCAAACCCCTCTAAAGGGAATATTTGAGTTGGCTTTAACTTTCCTACTAAAATTCGGGTTGGGTTATGTCCCCTAATTTTTGCAGTCACCACAACACATGACAAATAGCAAATTTGATTGATATGTTAGGTTAATCACCAAAAAAAAAGAAGAAAAAAAGAAAATCATTAAGTGCACGCGATTTCATTGCGTTTTAAGATCTGCTTTAACCTACCCATATTGTTTATTTTTTTAGGATAAATTAGTTCATATTTCGTGACATCAATCACATCAATTTAATATCAATATGTTTAAATCTTAACTGGGGAGACATATCTAGAAAAAAATATTAGGTAAACAACCTGTCAAGACCAACATACATACACATCAAAAGTGCCAATCGCATTCAATGTTCAATAATTCTGTGGTTCACTTCAATATATATATTATTTCAGTGTTTGATACACTCAATTCATTTTACAATTCCGTTTGCAGCAATCTCTAACCACCTATGCCCTATTTTCTCATCGAGCGAAGGATACGAAATAAATCCGATTGGATATTGTACCATCATTAAAAAAATTAGTTTTTTTTAAATATACTTATTTTATATAACAATGTGCATTTCAATTGACAAATATATATCTTTTTAAAAAACAAAATCGATGAGGACTACGAATGTGGTTGCACATGGACATATCATTGACCATTCTTTTTCTTTGGATTCATGAGAGGTTAACGAATTGCAGGAGAAAATGATGGACTGATTTTCAGTAGTTCATTTTTCTTTCGTTACACGCAACTCTTATATGTAGCATCGCCTACAATCTCATTGTGCTAACGTTCAGATGAAGCATCATTTTTTTTTCATCTATGCAAATGGATATTTGTAAGATATATTTCATAAGGTACATGTTTTGTTATCTGAAATACATACTTTTAACAAAAAATTGAAGATTGTACACGATATTGTCTCTGACATTATCCCAAAAGAACAAAGATTGGAATATTGTGGTTATTATTATATTAATTATATATACTAATATTGGATGTTGATTAGTAACCTAATATGATTGATTGGATATATGGATTTTTTTTATGTAAGGCTTAATGGGGTACGCATGTGTGCATGCTGAAGCTATAGAGCACTAGAAGCAAAACCATTCTTTTTTCTTCTTCTTCTTCTTTTTTTAAATGCATTCCCCCATGCCTTCAAGTGGGAGTTTATATATATATATATATATATATATATATATATATATATTAAAACTGGTGATTGTTCTTCACTTCACTTTTATGAGGGAAGCTTTGGAATTTGGATTTATTTTAATCTGGTTTGTTAGGAAACCTTGAATAAAGAAAGATGAGAAGAAAAAAGTTGGCCTCCACATACCTAATCAAGTTGCAAGATTGAGATGTGGCTTTTCTTAGATGTGAGCTTGCCATATGTTGCCTTATCAGGTGAAGGAAGATATTCTACTTTTTTCTTAATTGACAAGTAACACCTGACAATTTTTTTAACTAACAGATCATTGAACTAAAGGTCTCTCTATCTTTAAAAATTGAACCTGAGATTAATTTAATTAATATATTAATTATTAACTAATAGTTAGCAAAAAATATGAAATACTTTAAAGAATATTGCCAGGTTTGAGGGTTAACTGAATTGAAAACCAGACAAGTCTGATCGGTCTGTCCCCATTTACAGATGCAATGAAATACAAACTATTAATGTGATTTTCTCTTACAGAAGTATTGACATTTGATTAATAATTAATAGATCAATCCTAAATGAGGTGTTTTCATGGAACTTGATAGTTTGATATAAACAAATAAATGGAAGTATTATGGATACATATGTGGTTGCCTTGGGGTAGACTTTCCTCTTTGGACATTATGTATACTATTATCAAATAATGAATAAATTACTTTATAATCTCAAAATAATTCATATAGTTATGAACCATGCCACTGAAGTCACACACTTTTATAATGATATACACTAAATAAAAAGGTATATTATTGCAATTACTTAAGAAGGTTACACATTGTAACACACTATAAAAAAAGAGAGAAGAATAGACATATTAACTACTTCATCGAAATATATATTCATATGTAGAGTACAAAATTAGATAAACTCCATCATGGGCTGCAGCCTGCAGGTGCTACAAGATTAAAATTTATGAAAAGGCAATAAGGAGAATAAAATTGTGTGATTGACCAATTCTTTAGAACCCAATATTCAAAAAATAAATAAAAAAATAAAGTGAATAACTGGTCCTTAGAACTCAAATTCTCATTGACCACTACGGCACTACCTGTTAAAATATTGGTGCACGAGTTAATTAGACTATATGTAAAAGAAAGATACAATTAAAGAATATGTTTAATCTTGAAAAATACATGTTTGGTTGGCAATCGGTATGGATAAATTGTAATAATTATATCTTAATAAGTCAGAATAAATTTAATGACTATACCTGGGAAGACGTATAATTTATTTTTGTTTATTATTTTAGAACTATACTTGTATATTCTAATGAGATAAAAATTGCCTAAAAGGAAAATCAAGAAAGCAATAACAATTAAACGCAAAATCATTTTAATTTTATAAATATCCTACATATGGAAGCCAATCAAATTGGGGAGATATATATGCCGATCCCTATTTGCAGTCAACACATATATTTAGCTAATGAAGTATATTCTTTTATAAAACATGGAGTACATACTCTTATATATGAATTGATTTCATATTTTTATATTTTTTTTTGTATTGGAGTATATACTGATATAGTGAAATATATATCGTATTAAACAATTTTATACATGTGATGATTGCAAACATGGTTGTAAAACGGACTTAATATAACACTGCCCATTCTAAAATGAGTAATTTATTTTGTTATAAATTTTTTTATGTTATGTTATAAAAGATGAAAAACATGCTCTTATGAGAATCGAATGCAATTGATAAAATTTTCATTGTGGACTACATAAATACATATTCTTATAAATTGAATGTGCATATTTTTATATATATTTACTAGAGCAAATTGTGGTCATATCTATTCTAATTCATGATAAAAATTAAAATAGGCAATGTTTAAATGAAAAACAATATTTTTTTATATATAATAAATTATATATTAGAATAAGGGATGATACACAGAATTATATGATTCCATATATTAGGTTGGTGACAAAAAGTCAAAAACAAAGTTACAAAACTGATCTGGTGTATCATTGCCCATTATGAATGACTCAAATATTATATTATATATATATATTTGTCAACCCAACCATATAAGTTTTGCAATTGCTGGAGGTCTTGCTATATGGAGGGAAAACATGAATACACATCAATTTCCTTTGTCACAAATCCTCTCCAGTAAATTATTAATGAAGAACTAAAAATAGAGTATATCAAACTTTTGTGATATAGACTAGAGTCCTTATCATCTTCTGTGTTTTTATATATTAAAAAAACTAAAAACAGAGTATATCAAAACGTCTGTGATGTGTGCAAAAGGGTTAAATAAGGCCAAAAGAAGAGGCAGAAAAGTGACTTCAGAGTTGGAGATGAAAAAAGGTTAGTGGGAACCCAGTCAGAGAGACAGTTTTGAATACTTGAAAGTGACTCCTCTCTTTATTTTATTTTATTTTATTTTTTTCTCTTTCTATGTATATATAGACCCCTCTATAAAATGTGACATCAGTTCACATGTTACGTCAAATGAATATGGATAATGTGATCTCGCATGTTTTGTTTTTTTTTTATAGTGTATATAGTTATTTAATAATTTTTTATAAAAATCAAATATGTATTTAAATGAATTACATGGATCCATCTGTAAAAATTTATAAAATATATATATAATTATATTTGAGATTGTAAAAAATAAATTTAATGTATCAACGCCTAATGAATTATAAACCATTGGTCAATCTAAGTTTCATCACTGTTAACATCCAAAATTTAGGCCATGTTTGGCAACAATCCCAAAAGCAGCTTTTAGTTTTTTGGGTCACATCAAATCAAATCTCATTATCATTTAAAAGCTAAAAGCTAAAAACTGAACTTAAATATATCATCATTACTAGATTTTATCTCTAAAATGCACCTCGAAATTTGTGTTTTATAAAGCAGCCATCATTATTACACCATCAAATCATCATCATTACACCCTCAAAAGATGTGCATAAAGCTGCAAAAGCTAAAAGCTGATTTTTAAACTGTGTTTTCAAACATGCACTTAGGCTCCGTTTGGTTCCGCGTTGGGCGGATTCCGCTTTTTCAAAAAGCGGATTCCGCCCAAACGCGCAACCAAACGGGTCGGATTCCTGCGGAATCAAAAGCTGGATTCCTTTTAATTTTTCTTTCGAAATCCGTGTTTTTAAAATCTCAAAAAGAACGATTTTTGGTCGGAATCGATTTTTTGAATTGAAAAGCAACTTTTTCTACCAAACATTAAATTCCTTCCAAATATTGATTCCTGAATTAAAAAAAAAGCATCAAAAAAAGTCAAAGGCCTAAAATCATCTTAAAAAGCAGCTTTATTCCAAAATCTACTTTTCAATCTGTGTTTCCAAACGGAGCCAAATAATCAATAGAAATAGGATTACAATTTTCATCACATCACTCATAGTTTTGAGAGCCGGCTTAAGGTTGTTTGCAATTTTTTTTAAATCTGACCTGATCTGACCAGTTGAATCAATTGAATTTTTCACCTAGTTTAAATTTAATTTGATCTGATTTATCATATGAAAAACCGTCAGATTAAAAAATCAATTAATCCATTGATTGAACTGTCGATTTTTGAAAGCCGATCACAGTTTGATTAAATAGGCTGATTCTTTATTTACAAAAAAAAATCTAGACTTTATATAATAAAATCATGCTATGATATTAAATAAAAACTTTAAAATTAAGTTTCAAGATTTAAGACTTGATAATTATGCAAAAAAAAATTTAAAATATTTCATATTTTTGTAAATTTATTTACTTATAATGTCATAACTCATAATAATATCACAATTTGAACTCAGTTAACTCAGCAATTGAATTAATCACCTTTAACCGTGTATTTTATTTTTGGTTTAATGAACTATTCTGGCTTTTAAAACATTGGCTGTTTGAACCAATCAATTCTTAAAAATAAAAAATAGATTCTTATTTGTTCGAAACAACTGAGTTTTTGGTCAATGAGGGGCATCTTTTTAAAAATATCTGTATAAACTTTTATAAATTAAATGTATCTTTTTATGCAATTCACATGTTTTGTTTAAAAATATATATATTATTTAAAAAATGAAACTAAACTAGGAGGCAGAAAAGTGTTTGGAGTTGGGAGATATAGATTCACAATAGTGGGAACCCAGTCTGTAGCCACAGTTCTTAATCACTGAAAGTGACTCTTTCTTTCTTTACATGACATTATAACCCCTTATAAATGTCACATGAATTCTGACCATGTCAATTTTGAATCCTGAAAAATTAAAAAAATTAAAATTCTGTCGGTTCTTTGCAAAAAAACCAGCATTAATGTTATTCTTATCCTAATGGGTTCTAGAATGATGTTATTGTTAAATCTGTCTTACATTGATCTGATTTATCAAAAATATTGTTTGTCAGTATAGATAGAAATACAAGTCAAATGTAAATGATATACCTTTTTTGTGGGGCTGTATTCTAATGTGTAATGACAATTATAAAGTTTCTCTATTATTTTTGTAGACATTGTAAATATATGAATAATGTATAATCCTTTGTGAATTTGAGAGAGAATCAGATCTGTAATTTAAAACTAGTGAAAAAATCACTCTTTCTTCTCCGTGGACATAAACAATCATTTGATTGTGTATAATCTCTTTTCATGTGATTAAAAATTTCCTGTTATTCATTAATATTTAATTTTTAGATAATTAACATGTCGTACAAGGAGAATAAGAAAATCCCCCTGTCGGCCAGTTCAAGACCACAAGATCAGTGAGTCCCATCGTCATATGCTCCATACAATCAACGGACATAAATAAATCATCAATCACTTACTCTAATGATCGGACGGTGCTGATCCTGTATCAATAGCCTCCCAAATAAATATGATGTGGTCCATCACAAACTCACACCATATTAAGCCAAATGTGGTGGACCCCAAAAATAAGTCCACATCACAGTGAGTACTAATCATGAAATTCTTCCATGTGGTCCATATAGAGTTAACAAAAGTAGGATAACAAAATAAATCAACCTTCTCATTAATGTTGAGGAAGACATGACATTAATGTGGTCTAAAATTAGTTGATCTATTCACCTCCACATTTTTTTTTTATCATCTTTAGCCCCGTTTAGAACGGGGATAGATTTTATTTAGCCCCCGTTTGGATATAGAATAAGATTTATTCTTTGGTATTTATTTATCCGAGCATAAGTGAGTATAAATAAGAATAAAATGATTTTGTGTTTGATTGTATTTTGAATTATTCTCGTTGGGAATCGTAAGAATAAATGTTTTGTTGTTTGAGTAAAATGTGAATAAAGTATGGATAAGGATTTATAAAAGGTAAAAAAATAATGATAGTTGATTTGACATGTGATTTATAAGAGGTGATGACAGTTGATTTGACAGTGGACCCACTTATTTTTTGGGTGGAATAACCTAGGATAAATTTTATTCTAAGCCCCCGTTTGGATGTAGAATAAGGATTTATTCTTGGATATATATTTATCTGAGCATAAGTGTGTATAAATAAGAATAAATTGATTTTATGTTTGGTTGTGTTTTGAATTATTCTCGTTGGGAATCGTAAGAATAAATGTTTTGTTGTTTGGATAAAATGTGAATAAAGTATAGATAAGAATTTATAAAAGGTAAAAAGTAATGATAGTTGATTTGACAAGTGATTTATAAGAGGTGATGACAATTGATTTGACAGTGGACCACTTATTCTTTGGGTGGAATAACCTAGGATAACTTTTATTCTAGGGGTTGATTGGAATCCATATACCACTTTATACCAGTTTATTCTAGCACATTTTATCCGGGGTTATCGGGGCTTTCCAAACATAAAAAAAAATTTATCCGGAGTTATCCGGGATTATCCAGAACTTATCCGGTATCCAAACGGGGGCTAAGGGTTGATTAGAATCTGTATACCACTTTATACCAATTTATTCTGACACACTTTATCTGGGCTTTCGAGCTTTCCAAACACAAAAAAAATTTAATCCGGAGTTATCCGGGGTTATCCGGAACTTATCCGGTGGAGAATAATGGGTGGATAGGGGAGAAGACAGTAGAATAAGCCCCAAACAGCTGTTTGTTTGACAAGAATAAACCTTGATAGTTATGTCTGGATAAGCTAGGATAAGGTCTGATAACTATTCTAAGAAAATGGTGGAATTGTTTATCAGGGCTTATCTATGCCAATGGATAAAAATACCCTTCTCTGTCATTTTAAAATATTTATCTCACCTAACACTCTCTGCACACATTCCAAAAACTGTCACATCTATCATATCACACTCATATCTCTTATGCTTATTCCCAAACACAAATAATTTATGCAGGGGTATAATTGTCATTTAAAAAGTCATAAATTCTTATCCATCTCTTATCTACCACTTATCCTTATTTTATTCAAGGTGAACCAAACAACAAAAAGATCAATTTTACGTTTCCCAATGAGAATAACATAAAAGACAACCAAACAAAAATTTACTTATTCAGCATGGATTGTTATCTATCCCAGTATAGCTATCAAGGGCAAATAATCTTATGTCACGCCCCAAACGGGCCCTTAGGGTATAGATTTATCTAAGTATAAGTGAATATAAATAAGGATAAATTGATTTTGTGTTTGGTTATGTTTGAATTATTCTCGTTGATAAACGTAAAATAAATGTTTTGTTGTTTGGGTAAAATGTGAATAAAGTATGGATAAAGATTTATAATAGGTAAAAAAGTAATGATAGTTTATTTGACAGATAATTTATATGAGGTGATGACAGTTGATTTGACAACGGACCCACATATTCTTTAGATGGAATAATCAGGATAACTTTTATTCTAGGGGTTAATTAGAATCCATATACCATTTTATCAGAGTTTATTCTGACATAATTTATCTGGGGTTATCTGAAATAAATAAACACCCCAAAATATTTATCCAAGGTTATCCGGGGGGTTATACCAATTCCAAACGGGGGCTTAGGTTTAGTGGATCACACGGGATCTCTGTAATTCTCAAATGAGAGATTGTCTTACAACAACAACTAGTTAAAATTATCAGAACATCTCATGTAAACTAAAGTGTTTATAGAATTCATATCTGATTGGATCATATCTCAATTGTATGTAGTATAATTTAAATCGGCAATCTTGTTAAGTACTGATTTCGTTACTTTTAAGGATTGATCAGTTTGGCTTAGGCCACATTTGTTGAAAGATTTATTATATAATGATCATTGTCTTGAGTTAATGTATGTGACTATGTGCATTGATTATGATCGTGGTGTTTGTTGACCTAATATAATTTTGGCATGGTTGGGCAAGGTTTTTGAGTTGAGTATCATTAGTGTAAGGTTTTATATGGGTGGGGCTTCATTGAGAAATTGGTTATTCAAATTGGCTTCACTTGAATACCATAAAAAGTATATGCTTTCTTCCAACCAATACTTCTCCTGTGGTGAAAGTGACAACTGAATTGAATCTTCATTTCAAAATGGAATAGAATAATGTATAATAGAAATGTCATGTAATGTATTATATATATCAACTTTTTATAATATAAGGATGTGTGTTTTTTATTCATATTTTCATAATTAGTATATGTATTAATTTATTCATTCATTATCATATCTTAGTTGCCCCGCCTCATAGTTTTTTTAATTTGTCATGTCATTATCAATTTTTCAATTTTAGATCCATGCCCTTTAGAGCCAATCTATGGGGTTGTTGAAACCATTGTTTCCCACCTACACTTGCAAATATCAAACTAAAGACCCCAGGGAGAAGTAGTCTCTTAACTATTAAGGTCACGTTTGAGTGTGCGATGGAAATGCTGAGATTTCCAAATCAGTGTATTAAAAATCAACGAATATTGTTTCGTTAACTTTTTAAACACTGTTTTTTTCTCTCTTTTTTTTAACAAAGAAAACAGGTGAAATGTGTCCAAACCACCAACCCCCAAACATGGTTGGATCAGCTGTGGATAATTTTCAACTTTTCAATGTGAAATCTGCCTTATCACGGATCCAAATATATAGGATCTACGCCATAAGCCATTTGAGACAATAATAGATAATACTTGATAAGAAGTTTTGCATACGGCTATGTTTGTTACAACTTAAATTTATATATTATAGATCATAACTTATAGATTATATGTTTTAACTTTTCTAATAAGTAGTAGACATTTTTGTTATAACTGTTTAAAAGCAAGAAATAAGTAGCAGAGAATATTTGTTAGAATAAGTTGTAAAACAACTTTTTACTGTATAATTGTCGAAAATACCCTTTAAACTGTAAAAGTGAAATTTTGATTTATGTTTGATAAAATAGTTTGATATTTACTTATAAAATTAATTTTACAAATATTTAAAAGAAAATTAGCATACATAATGGAAGTTCAAGTTCATTGCAATATTTTTCAAATATTACATTCCAAAATTTTAATAAATTGAGCAATAAATGGAATTATAAATAAAATTTTGATAAAATATTATTTGTAATAGTAAAAAATTGAGGAGATGAAAAGATGTTTGCTAATTTTTGCTGTAATAGTAACAAATTGATACACATATTATTAGTAAAAAAAAGTTAAGGGCATGAATATCTAAAATAAAAATTATTTAAAGCATATTACAAGCTCTAATCTCAAAAGCATCTCTTATTCAGCTTATAGATTATTATTTTTGAAGTTGTTTTTAACTTATTAAAGCTTCAATAAGTTTAAACAAGCATGCAACAACTGTTTATTTTAAGTTAAAAACTATAATCTACTATTTAACAAACTAGAACATATTCTATCTAAAAATCTCATGTGGTTTTCTAAGTACGTAATTTAAAATAATTTGATATTTTTATCCAATTAGGTGGGATGGCTATGATCAAGAAGCTCTTCTTATTATGAGTGACCTCACAATTCGTAAAGGTCGAATTAACTCTGATAAAAATGAGTCAACTAGTTTTTGACACATAAATTAATCAATTCAATGATAAATGAACTAACAAACTGTTCACATCAAAATTATGAAATGAGAAAGTATAATGGCCAACAACTTGCATTAAACTATATTATAAAAAAATCCTCACAATTATTTATATTTGTATGTTTTTCATGAATATTAATCTAGGATAAATAAATCCACATAATAAAAGAGGATTGGTCCCATTGTGAGTAAGGAAGAGCACAACACATTAGTTTTTTTCTGGGCATATTTATTTATGTTAATTAGTAATAAAATATATAAATGGAGATCCTTCTGATATACTTTTTTTTCGGCTCAATCACCTAAAATATGATGCTTGTTTAAACATTAATTTCTTGTACCATTTGATGATTAATTATGATGGCTCACCTCACTTATATTTAATATTTGAAATAAATGATCTAGATGGACTATATATTCTATTTGTTGAATATAATATAAAATATTTATTTATCTTTAACAATGTTGCATTGACCCTATTCTATCTTATTAATTTAATTATGCATCTCATGCTACAGTGATGTATGGAGGCAACGGACATTTTTATGAGATATAACTACGTAAGCTTTCTCTTCTACCTTTTACTGCTTTAGGCATGTTATAATCTTGATCTTAATAAAATTAAAGTTGAAGACTACCTTTCCATCAAAAAAAAAAAAAAAAAAACTATGGGAGCCTTCTTTTTAAATAATTAAATATTTTGGCCTCAATTTGGATAGTTGAATAAGGAATAGGATGGATAATGTAGAATAAGGCATAACATGTTGTTTGTATAACAAAAATATTTCAGTATAACTATGACATAATAAAGAAAAATAAAATGGTATTGACATTCCGTATCTTCTCTAAAATTGAATGATTCCATCAAATCTTTTCCAATTACTATTTTACATCTTAAAAATCAGAGAGTTCATATATCAAATTATTTTCTCATATTTTATAAATCTTTATCCATATCTTATTCATCAATCCATCACTTATTCATGGTTAACTAAACAATAAAATTTTTATTATTATATTTTCTAATAAGAATAACTTAAGATAGATCTACATAAAATAATTTATTATACTAGTATAATTATCTATCCCGAATAACCTAATTCATCTATCTAAATGGAAGATTAAGGTTTATATATAAATAATATGAAATAATAAGTCATTGAAACATGATCCTTGAGAGACAAATGAGTCATAAAAAACTATAAAGAAAAAATAATTAATAATTAGAGGTGGCTTCATTTTCCAAAGATTAGAGATGTTTATTAAGTTAAAACAAACCTTCCATTCTCTTCTCGTCGTCCACACATGTTATGTGTGCATTTTATATTAAAAACATATATTATTTGTAGCACAACATGGTGCAGTGTGTTTCATATTTTTTTAGCTTAATTTGTTTAACTTTAGCTACTAAACATATTATAATCGAACATAAGTGTGTGATTATACCGCGTATTGGGAAATTTACATGTATGTCCCCTAAATTCTTCATATTCTTAATTAAATTCTTCATATTCTTAATTACATCCTCACTACAGGGTTAGCCATCGGTACAGGCGATCAAAGAGGTTGCGCGGAAGGCTCCTAAATCCAAAAAAATATTTTATTTTCCATTTATTTTTTTGTTATTATTTTATTTAAATTTATATTATCTATTATTCACCAAATTTCAGTGGCGTTTTCGTGGTTATTTTCATCTAATAACACGATCAAATTTAACATATGAATTCAAAATAATTAAGCCACCGTTTGAGTAACGGGTTAAACCCGGATAAGAGTATAAGGGTGATATAAGAATGGATAGGAAAAATGGTTGTTTATTTGCAGAGTATAACTTGATATTACTAAGCCAGTTTAAACGAGTATAAGAGAATATAATAATTCTAAGTAACCCTTAGGATAAGCTATACTCACTTTATTTATTCTCATTGGCCCACAAGTCAAATCAACTTATTACACCTTATTACATTAAATCACCAATCAACACCTCTTATACATCAAAGAGCCCACATGTCAAATCAACTTTTTCACACTTTATTTATATTTTATTTTTTATCAACCAAATAACTCAACCTTTATTCTTATGTTTTCCAATGAGAATAATAAAAAACACAATTAAACAAAAAATTTCTTATTACTGTAGAATTGTTATCTATACTGGTATAGTTATCTATCCAGAATAACTCAATTTCTCAATCCAAACAGAAGTTAAGAGTTTAGGATATATATATATATATATATAGGGGGCCGATTACCTGCGGCGAACGACAGGTGCGGCGTCGATCGTGGGCCGTCGATCACGGGTCCATCGCATCGGACGGTCGGGTGCGATTCACGTCGACCGTTGGATGCGATGGACCCGCGATCAAACGGCCCACGTCGCCGCCGCACCCGCCGCACGCCGCACGTAATCGCCCCCGTGTATATATATATATATATATATAAACCGCACCGACCGCACACCGCACGTAATCACGACCATATATGGGATCCGATTACGTGCGGTGTGCGGTCGGTGCGGTGCGCGATCACGGGCCGTCGATCACGGGTCCATCGCATCGGACGGTCGGGTGCGATTCACGTCGACCGTTGGATGCGATGGACCCGCGATCGAACGGCCCACGTCGTAAACCGCACCGACCGCACACCGCACGTAATCACGACCATATATATATATATATATACACACACACACACTAAATTCGTGGAGGCACAAAGTATAATACATTCAATCAATCAATCCATCTTGAAAATGAAGTTTCCAACCTTTATTTTGATTTTCATTATTTCTCAATAGCAATGTCCAACTTTAAAATTACAATATGTCCTAATCCGTCATATTAATAGGAATTGAACACGGTATCATCATGATGTAATAAAATATAATAATAATTAGTTAATCACTATAATAAATACACATATATAAAAAAAAATTTAAAAATATTTCTCAATAGCAAAGTCTTTACATTACATAATAGCAAAGTCTTTACATTACATTACCCAACCTAAATCTCCTTTTAACAATTAACAATTATTTTTTATTATAACTTAACAATCAGATGATTGAAACAACCTATAGCCAGTTTTCAAAAATCACCAGTTCAACCTGTGGGTTGATCAGTATTCTAGATTTTAAATCATTTTTATTATAGGATTTCAAGGTTAATTAATTGGTCCCTATTTAATCAATTAATTAAGGTCTGATCCGGTTTACTAAACATTGTTTTTTAACAAACACAAAAGGTGCTCGCATAATTAAACATATAATTTCACCAAAGCCTAACATGCTTTGACCATGTCACACAAACATTGCCAAAATCACATGATACATATAATTAGTTGTGTCATGACTCATGAGCAGTGCATGTGCCCTCTCTCTCTCTCACAACAAGAGTCTGCTCCATTTCTCCTTCATGGGATTCTTCAAACCATTCCTCTCACGTGAACTGCCACTAATTATATTTTACAATCAGTGACGGCTGCTTTTATATATTAATTTTAATTTGAACTCTTACCCCCCGTTTGGATAACGGAATTGAGTTACTGGATAGATAATTATATAACAAATTACAAGAATACTGTTTTGTTGTATTTTTTTATTCTCATGGAAAACGTAAGAATAAAAGTTGAATTGTTTGTTTGATAAAGAATAAAATATAAATAAAGTGTAAAAAAGTGATGTGGGCTCATGGGAATAGATAAGGTGGCTGCTTATCCTAGGGGTTTTATTGTTATACTCTCTTAATTTTAACTGGCTTTTACCAAGTTATACCCTTCAAACAAACAACTATTTTTCTTATCCATTCTTATACCACCCTTATACTCCCTTACTCCGTTACACAAACGGGGGGTTAAAATATATATAGAATAATAATAATTTTATGTGCATTCTTTACTTCATATTAATATTTATTAAAGATATTTTCTTCAAACATGATTGGTGAGTTTTCTTTTATTAAGAATCTATATTGATTTAGGACGAATAACTGAAGCGTTCCTAGAGCCATTGGATATTCAAAAGAGATTTAAGGAAAAAATTACAATAATATTAGTTACCAGCAATAAATGGGAAAGATTTTAATTTCTATTGGGTAGGAATAGATAATTATTTTCAATGTAGATAAATATAATAATGAAATAATCCATTTTCTATTTGGTTTTTGTTTTTCATTATCGTTGGATAATGTAATAATAAAGTTTTTGTTCTTGGATTGATCATGGATAATTATTGATAAAAAATAAATAAAATGTGAATAATTACATATAAAAGATAAAAAAATAATTTGATATATTAATTGTTAACCCCTTGTTTTATAATAAATGTAAAAGTGATTTGACATATGAATCATCTTATACCAGTGACATATTGGGTGAAATAATTCAATTACTCCAGGTCCCTGAAATAATTATATCACATTATTCCACACTTATCCAACATAAAAATACCTTATTATACTAAAAAATTTGTTATTCACATTTATCCGCCCTTATTCCCCTTTGTTGGTAGCAGTGATTCCTGGAATAAATAAACTTATCTATTCCAACTAACAGGACAGATTTAGAATCATAATTCAAGGGTTCTATTTAGATTTCATACTTTTGTCTAGTGTACAAAATCTCTCTCTCTCTGGAAACGCCAAAAAAAGTAGAATAACGTTAGTAACAGTGATACGTGCATTCCATTTTACAACTACTAATTTTAAAAAAATTTAACATATAAATTTACTACTATACACATCTTTATGAAGAAAAGCTTTTTATAAAAAAAATTATATATTAATCTACCTAATATATACTAGGTTGAGAGGAAAATGGGAGAGTATAGAAATAACTATGTTTATCAAATAATTTTTATTTACATAATTACATATAAAGGACTTTTACATATATTATGATAACATACTGTTCTATCACGGTATATATAGTATAGACAATCATAAAACTTCTAAATACAGACATGACTACAAAACAGATTGTGTCTCACCGCTCATAAAAAATGTATATACACACACAATACAATGTCGTGCAAGTTATAAACATATATAATTTTTTTTGTAATCTTAAATTTGTTGCCTCCACACATGTGCCCACATCTTTTGAGATGCCTCCAGTCTTCCAAAAATGAGCTGTGTCACAAACTCTCTCACCTCCCCCAACATATCAAAACAAAAATCTCACCCACTCCCAAACTCATTCTCCTATGGTAGGCAAAATACATTTATTACATTAAATGCCCATATACATTACACACACAGACTTGGAAATTAAAAAAAAAAACTAAAAAAACCAACAAACAAAATGTTTCAGTCCCGATTTCTTGCAATGGTTGTCATTGGCTTTAAAAATAATAAAAACAAAACAGACAGAATCACCAAAAATAATATCACTTTCAATTCCTTTTTCACTTTTACTTCTCTTTAAAAATCACTTCAAAATAATCCAAATCTCTCACTCTCTCTCTCTAAAAATAAACCAAAGAAGAACAAGAACAGAAGAACAGAACCTCCCAGAGAAACCGTTTTTTTTCTTCACTATAGTTTTTAGATATCACTTTCTAAGAGAAACTGAAGAGGAGAAACTCCTACCAACTACTGACCCTCCCATAGAAAAAAAAAGAGAAAACTTTGTTTGTTCAACCCTCACCACTAACAATTCATTCTGGGGAAGGCCTTTTCCGTTTTCTCTAAAAAAGATGTGATTTTTTTGCCTTCTGAGACCTCCACAGATGGATCTTGAAAGTGGGTCTTTCAGAAACCAAGCAAAGGTGAGTTGGGTCATCTTCATCTCATTTTTTTGGGGGTTTCTGTGAAGTGGGTATTCTCAAAAAGCTGTTCTTTTTTATGTGTTATTGCACCAGAAGGAGAGTTGGTTGACAGTTCTGACTCTGGCGTATCAGAGTCTTGGAGTTGTGTATGGTGACTTGAGTACCTCCCCATTGTATGTGTATAAAAGCACCTTCGCAGAGGACATACAGCATTCGGAGTCGAATGAGGAGATTTTCGGGGTCCTCTCCTTTGTCTTCTGGACCCTGACTTTGGTGCCTCTCATCAAGTATGTGTTTATAGTCCTTCGGGCGGACGATAATGGTGAAGGCGGGACTTTCGCGCTTTATTCGCTCCTTTGTCGCCACGCCCGTGTTGGGTTCTTGCCGAATGGACAGGTTGCCGATGAAGAGTTATCGACGTATAAGAAAGATGATTGTGGTGGTGGAAGTGATGGTGGGGGTGGTGGTGGTGGTGGCGGGGCGGCAATTCGAGTGAAAGCGATTTTGGAGAAGCACAAGGTGTTGCAGCAGGTTTTGTTGATTTTGGCCTTGATTGGGACTTGCATGGTTATTGGTGATGGCGTGCTTACGCCTGCAATTTCGGGTATTGGGTGTTTCGTTTATTGTGGTTTTCATTGTTACATTTGTTTGCTTATTTGTTTAAATTGGGTGGTCACAACGGTTTTTTGTTGGTGCAGTGTTTTCTGCGGTTTCAGGTCTTGAACTCTCCATGTCAAAAGAGCATCACAAATGTAAGTTTGATTTAAATTTTGCTTCTATTTTGTTTAATTATAGGCCCTTGAGAAATAGGAGTGTGAATTGCATTTCTTTCTCTGTTTTGTTGTTAGTCAGTAGACACTGAAAAAATCAATATGTACCTAAACTTGGATGCAGAGGTATGACATGTGATGATTTATATAATTTGATTACATTTGGATGAGATGCTTCTTAACTGTTATTACTGGCATCAGATGGTGACTTTGTATTTTTTTTTTCAGCCTCTTTGATTCAGTTAATAAAATTTGGCAAATTCCCATGCCAATGTAGGCAGGCAAATAATCGAGTCTATTTAGTTATAGATGTATATAAGATTATTGCAGGCAACTTCATTCATAACTTCCCTTTCTTCCTCCACCTTATTGGGTTTTATAAAATGTATTTTACTATCTTTATTGGTAGGGATTTCCATGAATTTAACTGATTTTAAAAAGTAATAGTGGCATATTACCATCTGGATCCAAAGGCTAGAAGTAATATAAAAAAAATGACACTTAACCTTGCTTCCTCATTAAGTTATGTCAATGCATTTAAGATGGTTAACAAGAAACAGACTTTTTCTTGTTCCAAATGATAAGGGTTACTGCATGGGCCTTGCGTCTCGTGGCCCGTCCTAGTTAAGGCTAGAAAGGAAAGACACACCTTGGTTTATTGTAGAGGCTCTGGATACAATTTCTTTGAGGTATCGGTGAAGTCATCAAATTTATGTTGTCCTGACCTGAGAAGTCTTGTTAAAAAACAGCATTCTTTTATTTGAGTGCTCCGTTATGACTTGAAGTTATACATATGAGCTCCTTCCTGTGCTAAATTTAGGGAAGATGCAGAATATCTCATATATTGGCTCTGGGGTATTGTTTGAAATAGAACCTATAGCAGTGCCATAAACTTCATCTCGAAGAATATTGTAATGCTCTCATCATAAACATGTCTTCTTAAATTGAGTGTCTTTACAGTCATGATTGCATTTTCCTTCAATAATTGGAATGAAGAAGCTTGTGGGTTATCTCCAATATATGATGGGGAAGCACTTGTTTGATATGATTGCTGAGAGACCAAGTTCACATAAATCAGCAACAGTGATTAGTCTAGTTGATTGAGTGGTTAATTTATTTGGCATCATCATCATAGTCTAAGCTTTCTTGAGGATGAAATACTTTACTTTTAGAAGTCTACTTGTTTCATAGTATGATACTATGGTCCATCGAAAAATCATCTTACTCATCGGTAGTTCGAGTCTATCTTGAAAAAGTTGCATCTTTAAGATAAAAGAAGGAAATTGGTGATTGAGAAGAAATAAGAAGCAAAAGGCAGTAAGATGTGATAAGTGAGAATCAAGAAGGTAGTTCAAGGATTAAATGCGAATACCAGCCATTCTCCCTATATCATTTACCACCTACCTACCGTTAATAAAAGGTAGTTCAAGGATTAAATGGTGCTAAGTGAGAAGTGAGAAGTGAGAATCAAGAAGGTAGTTCAAGGATTAAATGCGAATACCAGCCATTCTCCCTATATCATTTACCACCTACCTACCATTAATAAAATGACTATCGAATCGTCCAGTCTTTGAACAGCATAAAGTGGTGAAAGTAAGTATTCGAAAATTTGTGCTACTAGTAGGGGTTTGGGGTGCGACAACTCATCTGGCTAACCAATGGTGCTTTTTTTTGGAGTGGGAATGAAATGGGATCAAATTTTAACTCTTTAAAGAAGGTACATGGTTAAGGTTTGACCTTGTGGGATAAAGCCTTTTAAGCTAACCAATGAAGTCAAGTGTGATTAAATAATCTTAAACCTTTAATCTTACAAAGAAGGTACATGAGATCTCCCCTGAGCGCTTTACAACTAATTCTTACATTAAATGTGATTAAGTTATTTAACATTCTTTGTGTCGTGAATTTTATGAGTTTACCATGCCAAGACTGTCAGTGTCATTTAAGTCAAAAACCTTATGGTTGTTTCAACCAAAAGAGAAAAAAAGAAGAAAAAAAAGATTATATTTTGACCATAGTACCTCCATGATATAGCTGTCTGCCTCCTTTTGTTATTCATCTTCTGACTTGATGTACATTCATGTCCATGATCTTGCATTTGCAATGTTATTTTATCATCTTGTGTTATATATGGATCTATTGATCAGCCTTAGAAGGCTAAGTGTGATTAAGATATCTATCTCATTGGTGCTGGCGGGAGAGAAACATTATTAAGGTGATGGATTATATTTGCACAATTATGCAGGCCTTCGGATCCCAATTCCCCAGTTCTTTTCCACATCCACATGTTTGATTTAGATCATGCTATATATTTTTTTTTAATTTTCTAGGCTGGATGTGTGTATTCTTTCATTAGTTATTTAGATAGCAAACAAAAGATTATCTTACCAATTCAATCTTTAAGTTTTTTGCAGATGTTGAGGTTCCTGTGGCATGTCTAATACTGGTGTGTCTATTTGCCCTTCAACATTATGGTACACACAGGGTAGGATTCTTGTTTGCACCAGTGGTTGTAATATGGCTCCTGTGCATCAGCTCAATTGGTGTATACAATATTTTCCATTGGAATCCAAGTGTATATCAAGCACTTTCTCCTTATTATATGTATAAATTTTTGAAAAAGACGCGAAGGGAAGGTTGGATGTCGTTGGGTGGAATCTTGTTATGCATAACAGGTAAATAATTGAACTCAATGTAACATGTGTCTCCATTTACAAACATAATTCTTTAACACTCGCTTTTCATCATTGCAGGCTCTGAAGCTATGTTTGCAGATCTCGGACACTTCTCACAGTTATCTATCAAGGTATTATACATGAGTGAATAATCATTGGCCTTGTCTAATAGTATCTGGAAAACTGTTTAATCTATGCCTAGTGTTCACTGTTTTATTATGCATATTACATATTGCTGTGTAACTTAAAACAAAGGAATGATGACTTTGTTATATTATGTGATGGACACATTTATTTCAGAAAACAGTTACAATCATGGGTTAGAATGGTTTGTCTTTCGCATGTCTGGCAGATCAAAGGATCTAAAACAAGGATTTGTTTAAATCTAAAATTCATGAAATTATGATGGTAAATTAGGCTCTTATAGGAGATGTGCTTTTGAATGAAATAGCTGGATAATGAATATATACTATGAACCGAGGAACAGATTAAATATATCTCTCATATGTAGTTTGGTGTCAAAACCCTTATGCTGAAATGTAACATGAATACTCAATACAGTCACAAAATTTGTGTGCAATAAATAATTGATAAGTGTTCTATATAGTATTCAATATGGTAAGTGTACATTCGTAAATGATAGGGATAAATGCACAAAAGCTTCAATGTCGGGTTTGAAGGCGGGGACCACAAATGGAACTAGTTTTTTAAATGAGAATAATGTGATATATTATGAAGAATGTGATAAATCATCCAAATTAAACGGATATTAGGATCCTTAAGATAATAAAGAAAAAGTTTCTTTAATCACTAAGTATGAGAGGTATCCAATCGCTGTATTTTCCGAACATTAAGAAAAGTTTGTACTTTGTGATTATGACATATATTCACCAATTGTTTTATGGGCATGAAACTTGCCTTTTCATGTATGATATTCCGATTGCTTATATACCTCAAATCTATCAACTATTAAGGTGTGAAGAACTCAAACTTCCCTCTTATAAATTATCCAATCTCTGCAGGTTGCATTTACATCCTTTGTTTATCCATCCTTGATCCTTGCTTATATGGGGCAAGCAGCTTATCTATCTAGACATCATGTTATTGAAAGTAACTACCATATTGGATTCTATGTATCAGTGCCAGGTATTTTTTTCTTTCTTTCAAACAGTCTTCAGCTTGTACATATTTTTATGGGTTGTCAAAAATTGATATTAGTTTGGTATGTCAGAGCGCCTAAGATGGCCAGTTCTCGCAATTGCGATACTTGCTGCTGTGGTGGGTAGCCAATCCATCATCACGGGTACGTTCTCAATCATCAAACAGTGCTCTGCGTTGGGCTGCTTTCCAAAGGTGAAGATAGTCCACACTTCATCGAAGATCCATGGTCAGATCTACATTCCAGAGATCAACTGGCTTCTGATGGTCTTATGTTTGGCCGTCACCATCGGTTTTAGAGACACGAAACGCATGGGCAACGCTTCAGGTATGAACAATGAACCTCATCAACAATGTTTTCCATTCTTCAACTTTACAAAAAAAATGTATGCACTCAATTCATTCGAGTATGCACATATTTTATCAGTCCAGCATATGTTTCAAAAAAAATTAAACCGTGTGCAGTCTGCAAAAGTGACTGGCTAATTATAATGTTTTACTCAGGCCTAGCAGTGATCACAGTGATGCTTGTGACAACATGCCTGATGTCGCTGGTGATCGTCCTCTGCTGGCGACGAAGCGTCGCCCTCGCCCTCCTCTTCATCCTCTTCTTCGGCTCAATTGAGGCCCTCTACTTCTCAGCCTCCCTCATCAAGTTCCTCGAGGGAGCGTGGGTCCCCATCGCCCTCAGCCTCGCCTTCCTCCTCGTTATGTACATCTGGCACTACGGCACACTCAAGAAGTACGAGTTCGACGTCCACAACAAGGTCTCCATCAACTGGCTCCTCAGCCTCGGCCCGAGCCTCGGTATCGTCCGAGTCCGCGGCATTGGCCTCATCCACACCGAGCTCGTCTCCGGCATCCCCGCCATCTTCTCGCACTTTGTTACCAACCTCCCCGCCTTCCACCAGGTCCTCGTCTTCCTCTGCATCAAGTCCGTCCCCGTCCCATACGTCCACGCAAGCGAGAGGTTCCTCATTGGGCGCATTGGCCCGAAGGAGTACCGCCTCTACCGCTGCATCGTGCGATACGGGTATCATGATGTGCACGCGGACGACACGGAGTTCGAGAAGGACCTCGTGTGCAGCATTGCTGAGTTCATCCGGTCGGAGAACTCCGAGCCCAATGGTGGGGCGGTGGACGACGCAGAGGTCGAAAGGATGGCGGTTGTTGGCACGACATCCATGCGTGTGTTGTGCGAGGAGGACGAAGAGGTGGGTACGTCAGAGACGCCGAAGGCAAAGAAGAAGAATAAGAAGAAAGTGAGATTTGTGTTGCCAGAGGGGCCGACGAAGCTGGACTCGGGGGCGCGGGTGGAGATGGAGGAGCTGATGGAGGCGAGGGAGGCAGGGTTGGCGTTCATACTGGGGCACTCGCACATGAGGGCAAAGAGCGGGTCGGGGCTCGTGAAGAGGCTTGCGATCGACTACGGGTACGACTTCCTGAGGAAGAACTGCAGGGGGCCGGACTACGCCGTGAGCGTGCCACATGCGTCGACACTGGAGGTGGGGATGATATACCATGTATAGACAGAACTGTAGAGAGAGTTTGTGTTTGTGTTTTGTGGTTCCAGTTTTGGTTTTTCTTTTGACAGAATGAAAGGTTAGTGAAATCTGTAAATGATGTTTCAGAAGGCTTTTGTTACATTGATGAGGACAGAAACCTGTGTTTCCATGCAGGTTACATGTGAGGTCTCATTTTCATACAGATAGTGATATTTTACAATACTCAACAACAATGACATGAGAAGGGAATTGATTGTCTGCTAGCATTGATTGTATGCAACTATGCATTGGAAGGAGAATTATCTGATGATATGGAAAGGTGGATGTGAGGTCGTAATTTCATACGGATAATGATAGTTTTATTATTAATATTTAAATTGACTCAATAACAATGACATTGCTAATTAGGATCCGAAACTGACCCAATCAGAACCGGTTTATACATGTAATATACCCAACCTGATTTGGATCCGACCCGGTGGATCTGAGCATATAAACGGGTAAGGTCCAGGTCTACCCCGATCTGATTCTATGGACTCAAAGCCCGACTGCTTTATATATAAACTCATATATTATTAGGTTATTAGTATTAATTGACCTATAATTTTATATCTTATTTACCAAGTTTTAACTTCCTTAAGAGCAACTAGGCATGCATGTCTTGAAACTACAGGATTGAGTGTTTCATTATGACAAAATTGGAGATATGCAAAGTTGTTTATTAGTATTGGCTCTGTATCATCGTTTAGAGTTTGAACCATTAATTTAAGGATAATATTACATCCAGCCCTATTTTCAGCCTCAATTCCAGTTTATATGTGTTTCAAAATTTTTAAAAATAGTATATCTCATTTAATGAGATACATGTTTTTATAAAAAAATGAAATATATACATCAATGAATTGTATGGATGCATTTATATAAAATGTAAGAAAATTCTTTCGAAGTATATACCTTGTTAACGTTGGCATATCTATCGACGCATATAAAGCTGAAATTGGGGCTGTAAATAGATCTGAGAACAACGCCCTTAATTTAAATCAACAGCACAAATCAATATGCCGAGAAAGAATAAAGTGATAACAAACATAAATATATCATGGATGCAAAAAAAAAAAAAAAAGGGACTCAAAGTATGCTTCATTTGCGCGATCATACCTAACTCGCGAGTTTCTTAAATGCCTCTGTACCATTCTCTTCAATGAATTTCTTTGCTGCAACTAAGAAATCATAAGGTTGCTGAAGATATTTTTTTTCTTCGGGACATACCAGTCTCAGATCGGGTCCAACGGGTCTGGATCCAGATTTCTAAGGACCTGTTGGGTCCTAGGTTGAACCTGGGTCCACCGAGTCCTGTCATGAGTTGGGTCCGGGTCCACCCTAACCTGGCCCGGATCCAACCTGTTGATAGGCTTAATTGAAAGTACTAGATGTACTATGTGAAAAGGTGCATATATTTGTCATGTTTTTTAACCAACCATAAATCTAGAAGTTTGGATTTATGTGATATTTGGATATGGCATGTCTTTCATGGTTTTCATTTCAATCTTATATTGGTATCAATGTTCTCGGATGATCTTTTGTATATATGATCTTTTGTATATATGTTGCATAAAAAAAACTTATTTGATTGTTTACAAAAATAAGGCAATATAAATATTCAACTTAAAACTAAATAAGTGGTGGTTAACTATTATATGCAATAGACTTATTTGGCCTTTGTTCACCCTTAATTTTTCTATAATTTTGGGCTCTCATACTATGTCGCTTGTCAGGATCAACAAATGAATTTATTTGTTTAGATAAAATAAATATTACTACAAGAAAAATTTATACAACCTGAAACAATCATCCGACATGATATCATAATAAGAAAATATAAAAAATAGCAAACCATAGAAAAACACCAAATTAACATTAAGAAAACAATAATGATTTTTGGGCTCCAATTGTTAGACCCCAACACAAGCCCCATGTTTGAAATACCTATATTACCCCCCCTAACTAATAGCACCGTGTTTCCATAACCGTCCCAATTAATACTGAATTAGTTACGATTTGGGGTACTATTTCCGTTTTTGGAGATAAAATTCAATTGCACATTCGAAATCAAAAAAATCCAAAATTAAAAACAAACATTAATTTCAATTCTCATTCAGATTTGATCGGCGATTTCATTTTTTAAAGTTGAAAGAGAAGATTTCAACGTTTTTTTATGCGTTTTGACGGTAGTGCAAACATCCAGGTTTTACGATTTACATGTTTCTTTTTTGTGCGATTTTCAATATGTAGTTATTTTTTTAGATCCAGATTGAACGGTGAGATGAAAATAAAAATCGAAATCTATTTTTTCTCAGTATGATCTGTGGAGAATATTAGAATTGTATGGTTCATCTATTTTTGTTCACGATCTGATTCCGAAAATAAAATATGGCGATCCAATCAAGTTAGGTTTATTTTGATCAAAATAATTGATACTGAAGTGAATTTTTTTATTGATTCTTTGAATCATCATATACCTTTATTGGATACCGATTTCAAATTAAGTTAAGATACATAGTGTATCTTGATTTAATTGCATGCATGTATGTTTACGTATGATCTGAACAGTCAGTTTTACTGGTCTATATGTGTAACTGTATGCCTATTGTGTCATTGAGCATATTTTTGTAGCTTTGAATGATCATTATTCAACTCATTAGATTTAATATTTACTAGTTTTGAATGTGTAGATGTTATTTCTAATTTTAGATACATGTGTATCTTGAATTTGTATTCCAGCCCAGCCCAATTTCAATTTTGACATCTATATATATATGGAATTGATTAATGTGTATCCTATTAATAGTGAATTGGTTATTGACACACATATATAAAGGTTTGAAGGACTTTATTTTTAAAATCTGTGTACTGTTAATTAACATTTCTGGTAATTAAAAATCTATATTGTTTGTTTTGGTTTAAGATACAGCATTGTATCTGAATTTTAATTATATAACATTTGACAACCCTTATATTTCTCAACAGACAGCGAGGACAATTTGATGGATGATGCATTTGACGACTCAATTCATCTGGAAACTTATTTGTCAAAGGAATTGTTTGGTGTGGCTGATCAGCAAAATGTAGGAGAGATTGTAGCTTGTGATGATCAGTGTATTCCATCTGTTAGTATATGTTTTGGTTCTGAAGATGAGTGCGTTTGTTTTATAACAATTTTGCTCACAAGGTTGGATTTGACATTGCCATGGGCAATGGAAAAAAGGACGAAAATGAGTTTCTTTTGTTTTCATGTAATCGTATGATCGATTGATGAATGACTTGAATAAATTCCAGAATGGAGTTCTTCGAATCATGTTTGAATCCCTTTGACTCAAATCCATTGTTACAAATGTTTCGAATATCATGTACACAATAGATCTATACTGAGGATAGTATGCCCTGTTTCTTCTTGGTTCAGCAACTCTGTCTTTTTGAGCTTCTGTGTTAATTAAGATACATTTGTATCGTAAAGTTAAATCAAGAGTTTCAAAAAATATTAGAGAAATCAAAATCAGATATACCATGTATAATTCAGATACATAAAAACAGCAAGAACACACACCAAAAAATGCTACCAGATGTTTATAATTTCAGATACAGTCAAGGGATTGAAACATGTCATTTACAACAATTTCAGACACAGTTGATTCAGGTACATACAATGTTGAAACATTAATCCATTAGCAGCAAGGGATTTACAAAACAGCTGAGTATTCCAAAATATAAAATTGAATTTTTTCATACACTATACTTCCTGATTCATTCTACTCCTTAATAGCATGTAATTTGACTAATGAGATTCATACTGTTTCATAATTGCTTCATATTCAATTTTAATTGGTAACAGGTTTTCAGATACAGGTTCATATGATTAAGATACATGATTTGTTTACAATGTGTTTCAATTTTTTCAGGTCTTTTATTTGGTAACAGGTTTTCAGATATATGTTATCTGATTAAGATATTTGATACGAGTAAACCATAAACAATTGAAAACTGTAAATTCTTATTCTCTTAAATCTAAATACGCTGGTAGATGAAGAGAATATATCATAAACAATTTCATAATATATTAGAGATTGATGACATGCTTCCAAACCAAAAAACAAAAACAAAAAAAAAAACAATTTCATAATATATTACAGAGACGTAGATTTTTTTCTGATTAAGGGGCATGTATCTGAATTTCTAATTTCAAATAATTTTTTTAGATCATCAGATACAAATATTTGAAAGAATGATTCTTCAAATCAGTTTCATAGATAATCAGATCAACAAGAGACCAAAAATCGAAGGAAATCATAACATATATGTGTTTGAAAATACGAAATTATTGTTTAATAAAAAGTGAAAAAACATAACGAATCGATCGGTTTTTTCGTTCAAAAAAAAAATCGACGGTGAATTGTCGATTGTGACAGGAAATCAAATTTTTTTCTTCGCTATTGTTGACGATTTGTTGGGGAAGATGATCTGATGAAACGATCTCATGATATCGTTAATGTTTTTTTCCGTTCGTATGTTTTTTCCAAAACAGAACCCTAAGTTTTAATTTATTTTTGAAACATGATACGTCGTGGGGAGAGATTCAATTGTGCGTTATTTAGGGATTCGGTTACCAGATTTAATGAGGATATTAATTAATTGGAGTCAATTTTTAAAATCATATAAAGGGTAGTTATGTCATTGTCATCTTGGTGGTTTTAAAAAGTCAAACAGGGAAACAATGAGAGAGTGCCACCTATTGGGGCTCATAAATGGGGCCTAATTTCTGGGTCCTAGGTAGCAGAACCCTAAAAAAAAAAGGGAGTGTGAAAAATTAGGGGGCAGCCGCAATTCTTTCAAGTTTTCGTTGGGTTTTAATTTGCTTTCAAGTTTTCAAGTTCTCACTTTTTAAAGCACAATTCTTTCAAGTTTTCACTTTTTAATTTGCTTGATTAATTTTTTAACTTTTAAAAATTTGATGTTAAAAATTAGAAAAATACAACCTTTATATAAATCTAAAAAATGAAGAACAGCTTCCGTTGGGTTTCCATATTATATTTTATTCTTTTATGCATTATTTGAATGTCATAGTATATTAGATCATCTTTTCTCAAAAAAACTATATTAGATCATCATGCATATAATTTTACGTATAGAAATTATGATTAATTATATGTTAAAATATTCAATCTAATAAAAATTTAGATTTTATATAATAATCATATATTATAAGATTTTAAAAATAATAATAATTAAGACCTGATACTAGTAAAAAAATGTCATATTTTCAAAATTTTGCCCTAATTATTCTAGTTCAAAGAACGAGCTTTAACCATAAAATGATATAAAAAAACAAAAAACAAAAATAACTTGTTTTTGTTTATTCCACTGCCACTGCGACCTTATTCAGCACCTAAACGGGATTTAATTATTAAAACTTAGGTTAAAATCGATATAATTCATTGGAAAGTTAGCTAAATCGATTTTAGTTCTTGTAAAATTGAAGAATCGCCACAGGTTCTAGAAAATATATATGATTAACGGATTTACTTTTTAAGTTAATTTGCCGTCAGTTTGCAAGGAATATTCCAAGAATATTCTGTTTACTAAACGGAATTCTATTTAACTAAGTTTCTACAAAATATGAAAAATTTGATTTAATCATTTTGATAACAAAAATGCCTGTTTTTTCTGAAAAATATTCCTATATACTCTCATCAACACCAACAGTTAAAAAAAAGAAAAATTTGATATAATCCCTTAGAAACTTATGCAAATCGAAAAAATTCACTGTAGAATCAATAAATCCCTTTAAAGTCAATCACAAATCCGGTTAGTGTATTACAGTATCAAGTAAATTTTAAAAGGGTATTACAATCATGTATAGTTAGAGTCAACTACAAATCTCATTCATTTCAGTTGCGGTAAGGACTCAATTAAATATTGTCTAATAAGATAGGGACCTGAGGGGATTTATCCATTTTAGAGTGATTTTCATAAATTTCTAGGGAGCTACATCAATTTTTCGAGAATAAAGGGTAAGGGCATTCTGGTAACTTTTAATGTGTAATTAGGGTTAATCATGTAACTGGTGGTAGGGACTGAAACGATATTTTTTTAATAATACAGGGACTAAAATTAATTTAGTTAAGAATCATGTTTATTTTTCCTTAAAAATTAATGGATAAAATACATTTGGACCCCCTAAAGTTTTCAAAACCTATAGAAACACCTCATAAAATATAAAAACATGTAATTACACCCTATGCTAAAAGTAATTTAAAATGATTGTTTTAACCTAAACTATCTAAATATCTATATAATTAATTTTAGATATACTTTATGAAACTTATAAAATAATTAACTCTTTAAATGCATCTGAATGCATTTTTGTAAAAATTAAATCACATAATAATTAATTAAAGGTGAAAACAACCCACCAAAAAAAGTAAAAACATGATAAAGATTTAATTAAAATGGTAAAATTGTACTTTTATCTCATTTTAATAGAAATACTAATTGGGGGGGGGGGGGGTGATTGTATGTTTTTGAATTATAGAGGGTGTTTATGCAGGTTTACAAAACTTTAGGGGTCCAAACTCAATTTACCCAAAACTAATTCAACCCCCGTCATTATTCTTATTTATATTCCCATTCAGTGTTTTATCCCACAATGAACGGAATAAATGAGGTGCCGTGTAATTTAGATGCTATTCCTATTCCCGGAAAGAAAGTTATTCTAGTTTCACCCAAATCCCTTTATATAGAGAGAAGAACAAAAAAAGAGGGGAAAATAAAAAGTTACTCTCTTTGATCTCCTACACCCCCGGAAACCCTAGCGCCTCCCGGAGAGACGGAGGATCGGCCGATCTTCGACCATCCGGTGAGCTCTCTCTCTCTCATCTGTTCTTCAATCAATCTTTATCTTTGATTTTGATTATTTTATAGGCTTTTGAATCTAGGGTTTCGATTATTTGCATGGTTTTTTTGTTTTGTTATTTGGGGGTTTTGTCTGAAACCAATAGAAACAGAGATTTGTTTTCTTGATTTTTTTGTTAATTTTAAATTTTTGCTTTTTAGCTCTATGGATCATTTTTTTAAATTGATTTTTTTATTCAATAATGAATGTGATCTGATTCAACCACGATAATTTCTTATTTTGACAAATTATTTTGAAAACACCCCATATAAATAACAATTCGAAACCAACAAGAACTGTGAAGCCAGTGAACATGATCTAAGAATCTGTTGAGAATGACTGAATGATTTACCCTAATAGGGTTTTATTATATTAAAAATAACACCAATGTATATTATGAACTCAAATCAACTGCACATTGTTGGGGAAGAAAAAACACATTTTTAAGCGAATGCCAGATTGTCTTCATTATCCTAAAGTACACCAAACTTTTTTAATGTTTCGTAAAGTTTGGCCGGACATAGCTTTGATCACCAAAACTGGATATCTGTTTAGTTCATCTTGTTTACTACATTATTTTTATAATCAAAAGAATGTCATTGTTGTCTTACATTAACATAGATTGTTTTACGCATACTGGTTTTACTAATATTAGAATACATATAAATATAGTTTAATCATCTCTGTACTTTTACTGTATTTATCCAGTATGATGTATGAATGAACACATACGGTACTGAACGGTGTCTTTCCTGAATATATGTGATGCATGAACTTTGTGACTGATTGTAATGGAATTATGGAAATGGATCACATTGTAGTTCTGTAATAGGAATGCCCCTTTTTTTCTCTCTTAATACACTTTTCTTCCAATGTGACCATATTGTTGGAATGTAATATGAATTCCTTTGGACAGTTATACCTTCAAATGGAAATTTGATAATAAAAATCACCTTCAAAGTATTATTTGGAACAATGGTATTCTGTTTGTGGAGATGGAATGTGTTCCATTTTGATTGATGAATTACATTGTTTAACCATGAAATTTACAATTTTTGTGAAATATTTGAGCCTGTTCATAGTAGTGCTTTTAAGATAAACTGGATAGAAAAATTAGGTTATCCTGCACATCTTGTGGCCAAATAAACTTTTCTTCAAAACATGTGAACTTATGATGAAAGAGGATACTCCGTTGGGTTTCTTTTGATCTAAAAAATATTCCATTCTTGGGTTGATGATGAATCTAAGGAGTTTGTCAGTTTTTAGCTAGGAAGCATGGATACCTTAATGAATATGCCATGTCCATGTCATGCGTTGGACATGTCATGCACGACACATACATGTTCAATATTCAGTAATAATTTTTTAAATTTTGGCCATTGGTCATAGGATGGACACAGTATTATAATTTTTTTCTTATTAATAAATTTAAGGTTTTTTCTTTTATGAAGCCAATTGTTTTTTAAACCTGGACTGTACATGCCATTTTATTTATATATAAATTTTTTATAGTTTAGGGTTGTGCAAATCCAAACAATCATAATATAATGTTTGTTTATTTATTTATTGCCTTATCTTTCCATGTAATTGTCAGAGTTTTTCAAGGTCTGTTATGTCACTATGTTTGTGTCCCATATCTTTGTCAGTATCCATGCTCCATAGTTTTCAGGTACCATTCTTTGTTAGTCCACATTTATTGATGACTATAGATCTATCGAGAGTAAATCTTCATGCGATTGCTCGGCATCATGCGTACTTTCAATACCAAGCAAGTTTATAATAGCTTATATAAACTCTTATATACAAGAACAGGACAGACTGATTCTTGTTCGTTTTCTTGTGTGGTTATGTAGATTTTGAAATTGACATTGGATGTATTTGCTTAGCTACATGATTTGGCAATAAATATATTGTGGTATTTTCTGAGGCAGAGCATTATATGGATGATGGATGAGAGGAAGACTATGTATATGGTTGAATGTTGAATTTTTATTAGTATTTAGACTTTTGTATTAGATATCTTATTGCATTTCATTTTTTCTCAATGTTGTATCCGCTAGATATGTCGAAAACCAATGGAGAAACTCCTCGCTTGGGTTCGGGCTCAAAGCGTATTGCCAATTGGACACCCGATATGGATTGTTGCCTGATTAAGTTGCTGAAAGAGCAGTACCAATCAGGCAATTGTAGCCGTGGCACATTCAGCAAAAAAGCATGGAATCTCGTTGTCCCTGCCTTCAACCAACAAATGTCCATGAATGTAGACAAAAACCATTGTCATAACAGATGGAAAGTCTTAAAGGGTAAGTACCAAATATACAGCTCTCTTTCAAACAGAGACAGGTGGGGATGGGATGACGAGAAGAAGATGGCA
The DNA here is from genome assembly GCA_030737845.1 of Acorus calamus. NCBI lineage: Eukaryota > Viridiplantae > Streptophyta > Magnoliopsida > Acorales > Acoraceae > Acorus > Acorus calamus. The sequence goes on along the minus strand of CM060862.1, from coordinate 23,366,111 downwards.
ATTCCAAGTGACACTAAAGAATGGGCTTATGTAATCGCGGTATGTAACAGTTTTTTTTTTTGAGTTAACTCTACATTTTTTATGTTTATGAGAATTTTCTTTTGGTGCTTGCAGCAAAATAAGAAGTATGCCACTATCAGAGATAGGCCATTTGTCTTCTACAGGGATTTCGAGGAAATCTGTGGAAAGATGACACTGAAAGAATGCAATCTCATTGGATCTAATTCCGATTCGGCGCATGAATCATCTGAATCTATTGGAGAATCTAATGATGCTAAAAAAATTCCCATGGCAGAGTTGCAAATTAATGAAAATGGAGTCATCCGAAGTCCCCCATGTGGTAATGACACATCGTTTGCAGAGGAAGCTGTACCAATCTTTGCATGTATGGCGGGTGAAGGCACCTCATCAAGTGAGCCATTAATCTGTGGAAATGAAGGGTTGTTGCCAAATAAGAAGCAATGTTTAAACATGACCGCTGGACTCAAAAGGAAGAGGAAATCATCGACCGATCATTTTTTGGCCCAGTTGGTAGATATTGGGAGGCAAAAGCTTGAGATTTCGAGGGCTTACCTTGAAAGGGAAATAGCTTCTAAACCAACAGTGTACTCAATCGAGGAATGCATTGAACGGCTGTTATCATATTCCAATATCTCTGTGGAGTGCACTTTGGCGACGACTGAGGCATTGAAGGATGAAAAGAACAGGATCATTTTCATGACTTTAAAGGAAGACATGAGGATTCCTTGGATCGAACGACAGGCCATTGTATACGGTCTTCCTCATCGTGACCCCCTCACTCCACAGAAGTAAGAGGATGCATATTATTATGGCATGATTTTGTTTTGCAACACTGTAAATAATTGTTTTGGAAGTTATGGTAGTTATACTGTATGGTTAGTTTTTAGGCTTGTAGCTTGGTTTATCTAGGTCTTCTGATGGTTAAGTGGAAAAGGATCAAGACTGTTTTTTGGATGTTGAGTTTTAACCTTAGACATATTTTGGTTTTTCCTTCTTTATTAGTAATTGACCAGCTATTACATTAAATTATGGATATCTTACTTCATGTTATTGTCGATTCAATAATTGTATTTACACACACGTGCATATATATAGACTTGTAGAGGAGGATATGCACCACTCTTAATATGTGGTCACCATCTCTTCACTGTCTGATTAAAATTCATAAAAATGCCCAATTTTTTTAGGAAAGGGCGGTTATGATTTGAAGGGAAAATATGGTTTTTCTTTAATAGTGTGGTTTTTTTTTTTGAGTTCAAACGGTAGGCCTACGTCTTAATAAATTAAGGGACAAAAGTCCAAATAAAGCATCATACAACTTTCGGAAGCATTCGCATGAGAATTGTGAGAGGTGAAAATGTCCTCCTCCTTGAATGGGCCGGACTCCCGGACTCGAGAATGGTCTGAGCTTGATTTGGGTAGATCCGCGAATAAGCGACGACGGTGGAATAGGCGACGACGGTGGAGCGATTTGTGGATGTTTGTTTGAACTGAACATGATGTAGATCAGGCTGGTTACGTACCCTTGTTAAGAGATCAAGCCATACGTAGTTTTTTTTTACGAGAACCTCCGACGATGAAGCCCAATCTCCATTAAAATGAGATTTTAGGCTTGGGTCTTGGGTTCTCTTGTTTTTTGGGGAAGAAAAAGAAGTATCTCTCTCTCCCTCCCTCTCTCTCTCTCTCTCTGTTCCTCTCATCTCCATCCCCCTCTAACAAAGGGGATACCCTCCTATTTATAGTACGAGGGGATGTGTCTATTGCCATGGAGGGGTGAGCATATCATGGGACGAAATCTTCCACGTGACTCTTGGATCGGTCGACACGTGGGATCTATTTTTTGACAGTTTGTTACAGTCACTATGTCATAGAATATTCCTTGGGATTTTTAATATCTCGTCGATGCGGACTCCGTGCCTTTGATTTAAGTCGAACAGGAGCTACGCCCCCATTCACCCAGGTTTGGTCGGTAGTCCGACTAGACTGTTTATTGGCCCGACCTGAGATGGTGGTGTGTTATGACGGAATGTGATGGGCCGGGGCGGTATGGCATTTTAAACAGATCCTAAGGTGTGATAGATTTTGGCTTCTAAAAGAACGAAGTAGAAGGGACATCTACTTGAATCCATCGATTACCTCCTCACACCCCTAATCCATTACAAGTTTATTATCTTGAAATCTAATATCCCTTGCCCTCACACAAATGCTTCCCCAATCAATAATGAAGCCCTTAGCCATATCCCATATGTTCTTCCCGTATGGTCTTTGGCCTCAAAAAATGACTAGATTGCGAGACAACCACGTCGACCAAACCAAAGCCGAGATAAATAACTGAGATACCTTCGTCTTCGCAGACTGGTCCCCCATCCTTCTCAGCCACCTACCTGCTGCCCACATCCCCGCCAAGTCTCCAAAATGAACATGCATGCCCGTCGCCACTTTTAAACACTCCCACACCCATCACACCATTATGCATGTAGTGAAAAGATGATCCGCAGACTCATCCTCCATCCTGCACAGTACACATGTGACCTCTAACCCCGGCACCCACCTCGCTAATCTGGAGCGAGTGAGAGTCTTCCTCTGATATAAAACCCATAGGAACATCTTAATCTTGAGAGGAACTTTGCAACCCCAAACCTCCCGATGTTTAGCCGCCGTGATCACCAAGGGAGGATGCTCTCTCCTCAATCAATCGTAACCGCTCTTAACCAAATAACCCGTAGCGCTAGCCCGACACCAAATTTCCACATCACACTGCCACTGGCCCTGCCTCTTGGAACAACTCTTGAATATGAAGAAACTCCTTCACTTCCGTCTCGTGAATACCTCTCGTGAACTTCATGTCCCAGTGCCCTGAGACCCCCCGACCATTCCAAAACAAACACACTGCCCCTTGTTTCAATCTTGCAATCTGAAATATTGCTGGAAAACAGTCCTTCAATGGCACATCCCCTAGCCTCCACTTAATATCCCGAGTGAAATGATGTTGAAGCGAGAGAATACCTTTCCATAACCACGAATCCGTCTCGTCACTCGAGGAAGACGGTCCCTCGCCAATGAGCCACAACCATAGCACCAATGTTCTAAAAAGCGCTAGGCGCTAGTCGGACGGTTAAGAGAGGACTAGAGATTAATCGGCTAAGCGGGAATTAATCGGGGATTAATCGGTCACTATTTTAATAATACAAAATAATACATATATGTGTATATATGTACTAGTTATTATACAAGTGTCAGCTAGCTTTTCAAAAAATATATATATATAAATAAATATGATAATTATATAAAAACTAAATAATAATTAAACAAAATACAAAATTATTTAAGAAATAGAATTTATCATATATGCTAAAAAATGTGCTATTATTATTCAAGGACTATATATATATATATATGAAATATCAATCACAATTTTTAGTAATAAAAAATGAAAAAACATTGAACAGATATTATTATTTCAATCACTAATATCGTAAATGAAGAATCATCAATATTATGCATGAATTGTTAATTCGTTTATGAATACTGATTTAAAAATTGAATAAAAGATTTTTAAGATAAATGTAAAAATATGAAAAATTTATCTAATCATAATAAGATTGAAATTTTAAATATTTATATTTTGAATGCTCCATCATTGTCATAATTTTGTGACAACCCAAAAAATGAGTTCTCAAATTAAAAATTATTATTTTATTATTAAAAAATCATTATGATTTTCATTGGAATTATTATTTTTATAAAAAATTATATTCATTTTATTAAAATTTACATTTTTTTCTTACATAAAAGTCACAATTTGAATTTTTTTTTATTTAATTAATAGTCAAACATTTCAAAAACAAAAGCTAAAATTTAGGGATACCATATCAACTTAACACACACACACACACACACACGTGTCTACACTCTACACCAAAAAAAATGTTTAACACACGCGTATCTTTAACAAATATAAAAAATTAACACAATTGTTTAACCCCTCGAAAAACTTTCCCTTCCCCTACCACACACACTGGTTTTTCATCACCAACTCTCTCTTCCCTTTCAAAAACCACCAACCAAATCATCAAATCCTCCTCGGAAGACACCAAATCCTCCTCCCCATTCACCATCACTTTCCGTTCTCTCTTCCCCTTCTCACCGTCACCCCTCCTGGCGTCTCTCGATCAACGTCCTGACACCGTCACCTCTCCCGACATCAATCGGACCTCATCCTGACTCCGTCACCCCTCCCGGTGTCGATCGGCCCTGACTCTGTTACCTCTTGAACAAACAACAGCAGCAGCAACAGAAGTTTGGGAGCCGACTAGGCCCACCTAGGCAGCCGATTGGGCCAATCCGCCTAGGCAGGCCACCTGGGGCCTAGGCGAGGCGGGTAATGCCCGCCTCCGCCTAAATCGCCGCCTAGGCGCCGCTTTTCGGCGCTTTTTAGAACACTGCATAGCACTCCCGCACCACTCTGCACCACATTAAATCTGGACAAGACACCCATCTCCACAACTACTTCATTAAAAGAGCTCGATTCATGTCCTCCATACATAAAATGCCTGCTCCCCTTTTCGACTTACTGGAACAAACTACCTCCCACTTAACTAGAGGAATCCGTCTCCTAGTTTCTTTCACTCCGCACCACAAGAAGCGCCGTCTAATTGCTTCCAATCTGCCCAACACCCCTTTTGGAGCTTTGAAACTAGATAGATAATATATAGGGAGATTAGATAAAACTGCTTGAACCAATGTGAGGCACCCCCATGCTAAGAAAGGAACTCTTCCATCCCTCTAATTTCCTCTCAAACCGGCCTACAAGAGGTGCCCAATCGGTCTTCTTCAACTTCGGAATATGCAAAGGGAGCCCAAGGTAAGACGTCGGGAATTGCTTTACTTCACAAGCTAAATGCGCGCAGTCAAGACAAGTGATGCTCGCCAACATGGATCCCAAGAATCGCGCTCTTACGGAAGTTCACTTGAAGACCTGATACCAATTCGAAGCAACGACACACGAATTTCACACCACGGACCGCATCCACCTTAGCTTCGCTCAAAACTATGGTATCGTCGGCATATTGAACATGTGAAACCACCCCCCCCCCCCCCCCCCCATTCTCTACAAGTCAAGCCTTTCACCCATCTCACGCTCCATCATTCTACTGAAAGCATTTGCAACAATTACAAACAACAGAGACGATAAAGGATCCCCTTGCCTAAGGCCCTTGTTAATGTGGAAGAAGCCACATGGCTCCCCGTTCACCAAAGCCTTGGCCGTTGATACGCATGTTCTCACCATTCTAATCCAATTGGGTTCTAACCCGTGACAACTCAACAAATGCGACAAAAAATCCCAATTTAATAGTGTGGTATTTTAGAAGTGTCTTCTTGTAAGTGTAGAGTGAATCAGAATTTGATCAGCATTCATCATTGCTATGGCTCTAGAAAATGTTTTATCAAGTTGTTGTTGCCCAGCCTTGCTTATGAGTATCTTATAAACAATGTTTGTGTTGTTGATTATATGATGCATAAAAGATGAGCCACAAGTATATATGAGGTCTGTTACAGAGGATTGCGACGGTTTTGTATATAATGAAATTTTAGGAATTGTTTGGAAACACAATAAAAAACATATTGTGACCAAAAGCAGATTTTCAACTAACTTTTTAGATATTGTTTGGATACAAGTTTGGGAGGATTATGTGGTCTAAATGAAACAATATAATAATGTATTACTGTATTATTGTTTGTGGTGGAGAATTAATAGAGAATAAGGTTGAATATTGGAGAATAATTCTTATTCGTTGTTGGTTTGTTTTTTTCTAATAAATCTTAATAGCTATGTCTGGATAAGTTAAGATAAAGTGTGAATTATTTTATGGAAATGTTAGAATTGCTTATCAGGGTTAATCTATGCCAATGGATAAAAATATCATTCTATGTTATTTTAAAAAAAATTCTCACTCAACAGTTTTACACATACATTCTAGAAATTGTCACACCTATCAAATTAGTCATACATCTCTCACACTTATTCAAAGGTATAGTTATTTAAAAAATCAAAAACTCTTATATTCATTCCTTATCCATCACTTATCTTCACTTCATCCAAGGTGAATCAAACAATAAAAATATCATTTTTATATTTTTTAATAGAATAATGGAAAAGATAATCAAATAAAAATTTGATTATTCAACATAGATTGTTATTTATCCCGGTGTAACTATTAGGTGCGAATAAGTTTATATTACACCCCAAATGATCGAGCTCTACAGTATGAGAATCTATTATTGTGTAGGAGAAAAAAAAATCATCTTTTTTAAAAAGAAAAAAGTAGACTTTTGTGTCTCAATATATATTTCATTTTATATAACATTATATAACTTCAATTGAATAGTATAACTTTTTTCAAAAAAGAAAAATGGTGTGAATTATAAATGAGGCTGCATAGACGCGTATCATCTTAAGAAAAATGACAATAGGTAGGCATTCAATTTATTTGATTGTGCATTATTTTTTGTGAATAAATATATATAATTTTTATTAAACAAGTATATTTAAAAAAAACTCAAGATGCATAGTAACTATTAGGGGTGTAATTTTGTCGGTTTGGTTAGAAACCAAACCAAAAACCCAAATGGAACCTATCATTGTTAGTTAAGCCGAACCGAACAGCACTGTTATATATACACCCAATCATTTTTTTTCTTCCTACCCATTTGGGTTGGTTATAGTATTTTTTTTAAGTTGATTACAACTTTATATAAATATTAGGATTGATGATATAAATTATAGTATTTATTTTTTTATAAATATTAATGAAAGAACAATACATATTTTAATATAAAAAGAATGATTTAAATAAACATTAATTCTGAATGAATAATCATATATTTAAATTTAATTCGCTTTGGTTAATTCAATTTTTTTTAAAATAAAACCAAACATAAACCAAAGTGATCGGTTCATTAATTTTTTAATCCATACTCAAACCAATCAAAAATCTATTGACCCAAACAAAAAAAAATCGATTTAGATTGATTCGAATTCAATTTGACCAACCAAAGTTGCACCTCTAGAAACTATTTAAGTGAATGTAAGAATGATATAATACATTTTATTTTGGAAAAGTTAAACAAGTGAGTCTTACGGTCACTTTTTACATCTTATTTTTGGAAAAGTTCTTTTTACACTTCATATATAGTCTCATACATCTTATTAGCTCCCTCTACTAGCTTTAACATTTGAATTTTTTTTTATATTTTCTATAGACGATATCATTCAATTTATTGAATATATACTTTAGTTTTTATATAATATATAACTCATTAGATGATGTATATGATTTTTAAGAAAAATTAAAACATGGACGGACTGTGTTTCAGATTATAAAATAGATTGAATGTAACATTTTTTGTAAAATTCAGTGATGGTGTCTCGTGATCAAAATGGTTCTTGTAACAAAACTCATGATCATGTCATGTCATGTCATGTGAATGAGATCTTTATGAAGTGCATCAAGCATTTTCAGTTTTTCACTCACTTGGTCCATTCCATGTGCACGTCCACGAGTTGAAGCAAAACATGAACAAATGAACAACTAGATAACTAATCCATGTGTTTTGGTATGAAAACTACATACATGATTTTATTTGACAATAAAATGTGATATATATATCATGTCTCCAACGAAATTTTAATAAATAAAAAAATCAATTAGATGTCACAGAGCTAACTAGGTTAAAAGTCATTTTCCGAGATTGGCATCCGGGCCGAGAACACATGACAGAGAGTTACAGAAATCGATTGTTCAAGTAGTCCGAAGTAAAAGCATTTGAGCACAGCATCAATTGCACAACTTAAAATCTCTTCCATGCCCGGGCCCCATATATTTGAGGGCCTCTAAATTTAAAAATAAAATATTTTTTATTCCCTCATTTAGTGAGATTTTTTGTTTTTATAATTATCAAATTTAATTTTTAAAAATGTATCCATATTTTTTCTAACTTTTTTTATTTTTTGTTTGTTAATATATTATTGAATTTTTTTAATATATTATTTGATTTAGAATAAAATCAATACATGTGAAAAATGTTATCTTTCGTATATTACGTATTTATATACATGTTTATTTTTTGTTCTTATTCGGATTTTTTTATCTTCTTTTTTGGTTTCTACTCCCTGTTTTGGTGGGATTTTTTTGGATCATGTTTAATATTTTTAAAAATTTATCCATAAGTTTTATTTGTTATGTTGGGTCCCACTTTTTCCATTTTTTATTAAATTTTTTTTTTTGTTATTCATTTTTTCCGTGTCATTGTCTTCTTTTATTTGCTGGTGTCTCTCCCGATTTTATTGAGTATTTTTAAACTACTTCATATTATTTTTAAAAACTTATATGTATTTTGTTTTCTCTTTGTTAGTTTTGTTTGTCAAGAGATTTTATTTTACTTTTATTTGATTTAAATAGAGGGGCCCTTTTAAAAACACGCCTAGGGTCTCATCTCACGAGCTAATCTCAGGGCCGACCCTGATCTCTTCACATGTATTAATGATGGAACACAATAGCATTAGTGCACAACTTTTAAGTATTCGTTTAGATAAAAACATTAGCTATTCTAAGCTATGTAATTATTTTAATATAGATAATTAATAAGTTATTTTCTATTTGATAGTGTTTTTAGTTATTCTAATTTAGAAACATAAGAATGAAGTTTTTATTTTTTTAGTTGACTATAGATAAGTTGTAGATAAAAAGTAAACAAGTTGTGGATAATGATTTATAAAAAGTACAAAAATGATTTGATATGTAGGCCCTCTGATTTATAATAGGTGACGACAAATAAATTAACATGCATGTGGGCCACATTATACATACGAAATAAATTAAATGAGATAACAAGGGAACATAACATAAAATATCAACACCAGCTTACTTTCATCTATTCTAACATAGTTACACATATTTATTATTTGCTAACAAACAGGTATTTCTACTTATTCAATCTTATTCCACCATTCCTCACCTATTCCACTACCCAACATGAGCTAAAGATTTTATAGGAGCATGATTCGTGTACTTTTTTAACATAGATATTTTTATGATTAATTAACCATTTTTATAAGAGTGTTAGGTTCCGTTTGGTAACGAGGTTTGGGCGGATTCCGCTTTTTGAAAAGCTAAAATCTCAAAATCGTGCAGCCAAACGGATCGGATTCCGCGGAATCAAAAGCTGGATTCCTTTTAATTTCTCTCTCGAAATCCGTGTTTTTAAAATCTAAAAAAGAACGCTTTTTGGTCGGAATCGATTTTTTGAATTGAAAAACAACTTTTTTCTACCAAACATTAAACTCCTTTCAAATATTGATTCCTGAATTAACAAAAAGCATCCCAAAAAAGTCAAGGTCTAAAATCATCTTAAAAACAGCTTTATTCCAAAATCTACTTTTTAATCTGTGTTTCCAAACGGAGCCTTAGTACAAAATTTCCCATGTTGACATGGGGAAACAAATATATTGACCTAAAGAAGCCCATGTTAAAAAAAAAAAAAAAAACAGTTTCAGATGGGATGCTGTACTAATTCGGGGTCATAAAAATGTCCATGAATTAGTTTTCCATTTTTTTTATACTAATTTTGGATTTTACAACATTTGTATCAAATGAAATATCATCTCGCTGGCTCAATTTCATGAAATATTTGTGAAATTTTACATTTTAATTTGTCTGTCCTCTATATGAACCTGAAATTCCCAGTTGTACAGAATAATAGTCAGTATTAGTTAGGCCATGTTTTTAATAAGTATTTTTTAACTTTCTTTGCATTGTTTTTTTATCTTTGAGAGGATCGAGAAGGGTTCTTTTAAGTTCCTTTGCACGTTTTGTTTGTTTTGGAGTGCCTTTGAATTATATGAACAGGTGAGTTGGAGTCTCATCAGATCCTCAGAAATTTCATGTGCTTTTGGTCTACCAATGGGACTACAAACATTCAGCAGATGTACTGTTCTCAAGGAAAATGTCACACTAGCTCACTCATTATTGAATTCATTTTCAAAGTCCATACATCTTTAGTTTGATGTATATGTTTATCCAATGAAATACATATTTTTTAAAAAATATATGTAATATGTACTTAAAATCAAACTCATATCTTTTTACTATAATCTTACATTGTAGTACTCTATAAGATAATTCGAATCAAACCTTATCAGACTTAAGGAATTCCGTTCACCCTAGACATTTTAACCTTGAAACTCTAGTCTGGCTTGAGTGGGTTTATATTCTTATCCATTATATATATAGCTATACTAGTTTAGATAATAGTCGAATCAATATAGTTAACAACAAAAAAATGTTTGATTTTGAAAAGGGAAAAAAATGTTTGGTGGTTATATTTTTTTTGTTATTCTTCTCGTTTAAAAATTAAATTTCTATTGTTATATTTTTTGTATTTTTATTAAATATATGATTTTTTGTGAAAATGAATGTATTCAATTTGTTAGTTGAAGCTAATATTTTATTTTTATAATTTTAAAAATTAAAATGTGCACGGATGAAAACAAGACTGCATCCATCTATTAACCCATATTCACACACATCTTATTATATAATTTGATTAAACCAAAAGAAAACCCAAGAAAAAACAAACCATTCTCTCTTCTGTTGCAGGTACTTCTTATGAAAATGTTAGCTATTCCTGCATTTATATATTTTTTAATTTTTTAAGTACGTATTGTTAAATAAAATATACATTTTTATATCGAAATAAAACATATGTTTAAATAAATTAAATGCATATTTTTTATTAAAAAATATATATTAAGATTGTAAATTGTATATTAGATAATTTTATATATTTTATCAGGCGACGTGACATGTACAGCAAAAGTGTCTCACTGTAACAGGGCCCTGTACTTGCCATTGATGATAGATGACAGTAATGGGAATTCAAGGTGACTGGGAATGTGTCCATGTATGGTACACCTTAGATAGCTTGTATGGTCCACCTCATGAGAATTTTATTTACATTGATATAAGTAGTCTCTAACCCTCCATTTACATAAAAACAAACATGACTTATTTTTAGCTATACAATTATTCAGTTATAAATGAGTATAAATAAAGATTAAATGATTTTGTGTTTAGTTGTGTTTTAAATTATTCTCGTTGAGAAATGTAATAATAAGTTTTTTTATTGTTTGGATAAAATATGAATGACGCATGGATAAAGATTAATAAATAATAAAAAATAATGATAGTTGATTTGACATGTGATTTATTAGAGGTGATGACAGTTAATTTGACAGTGGGCCCACATATTCTTTGAGTAAAATAACTTGGAATAACTTTAATTCCAGGAGTTAGTTGTAATCCATATACCAGTTTATTCCAACATAGTTTATTCATGGGTATTCCCTGCATACAAACAACTAAAAACACATATTTTGTTCTCACTTATTACATGGGCTATTCCATATCCAAATGGTGAAACGGGGACTTAATCTTCACAGTTTTCTTTTTCATGTGATTCATTAAATTTTTTAATCCAAGGGACACCATATTGCTACAATAGCAATTGAAATATTTTTTGGTCCTTGGAAGTTTTCAAGTTTGTTTTAGGTCCCTAAAGCGATAAAAAATTATCTTTAGGTCCTTGAAAACGAATGTCGTTAGTCTGTTAGTCAGAAATACCATAAATGCCCCTCACCGCCTATTAACATTTTACGAAGGTTAATAATGTATTAAAAAGTGTTTATAGTATTATGAAAATACTTAATAATGTATTGGGGAGTGTTAACAGTGTATTTTCGATATTTTTGATGGACACAATAACGGCATCCGATTCCATGGACCTAAAGATAAATTTTCAACGCCTCAGAGACTACAAAATAATTCAAGGACCTAAAAATAATTCATTGATGACCACATGACCCCTAATTAATTTTTTCTTTTTTTTTTATCACAATGAACCCTTATATATTAGCTTATAAAACTCTGGAGATACAAAGAAACATCCATGAATGATGAATGTTACGCATCAGTTTTAACTTTTGAGTGAAAATTTAGACTAGATATATGGATAACAAACTTAATGCACTAGCAAAAGACCTAACACATGATTTATGTCTGCTTCAAAAGCATAATGATGCAAGTTCCAGTGCGTACAAAAGATATTAGTATAATTACATGAATCAAGCACATATTATCATTTCCACCAAAACCGTAATTAATTAATTAAATTCGATAGAAAAGAGCATCCTTATACAAACCTAAAAATTTAAGCACATATTTAACAAATGTAACTTTGATTAGACTCCTGGGTTTTCTCCCCATGAGTCTCAGGTTTAAATCCCTCCTGCTTATTAAATGCACATGGTCTATGAATGATTTTGTACATCTAGAATTTTCTTTAACATTAAGAAAGAAATTAATCATAGGATTCATCATCATCATATAATTAATAAATAAATAAAATAAAGGTGGTTCATTATAGTCAAGTCCAACACTACCCTCTTTGAATCAAGAAAGATAATTGATGGAATTAAATATTAAAGAATCATTTTTCATAGATATTTTTTCAAAGAAATTGTTGTGCATGTGTCATTTGGAGCAATTTCAGTTAAGCCTTGATCACATTTGGATCGTTTAGGGTCTTTTCTTTTTTCGATCGGAGTCACTAAAATTTTATCTTTTTAGATACATGCGGGAGTTGGAGTATTCTGATTGAAAATCTAACTGCATATTATGGGTGTTAGTATCGTTTTGTACTACACATAGAAATTTCATCGAATTTCGATAACATTTTAGAAATTATGCAATTCCAAATCGCATCCAGGTTTTGGTTGGTTTCGTTGGAGGCATAGTGTTTGGATATTTTGGTGAATGTGGTGACCTTGGGTAACCTTACCACCCTTTGCTTAATGGTTGATCATTCATTTGGTCTTTTGGGGTGTTAGTGGGGTGACCCTAACCCTAAACTCACCCCCTCTCCCAATCGTATTCTCATCCCCCCCCCCAAAGTGACTTTTGTCACTCCCCTCTCTCATACGTTGGCATATTTGGGCCTCTCTCTTGGTCTCTCTTTCACTCCCCATGTGTTTGATAAAATGCCACAATGAAAAAGGAGAAGGAGAAGATGGTGGAGCAAGAGGAGGAAGTGACCAAGGTTAGTTTGTGCATGTGTTGATCTTGTCTTCTCTCTCTCCTCCTCCCCTAGCCCCTCTAATGGCTTCCCCCCTGGTTTCTCCATCTCCCCCTGGTCAGCAAGAAGAAGGGAAGCAAAGAAGAGGTGGTGGTAGTAGTGGTGGCGGTCGACGTGGTCATGGGTGTGCTTGCAAGCCCCTACATCTCCCCATTCGCTCCCCCTCTCTTTTGATGAGTTTTTCTCCTTCTTTATATGGTTCATATGCATATTTGGGTATTTGGGAGGGCATGCTTGTAAGGTGTTTTGAGTTGGGTGCATGTGGGGGCTTGGGGGAGGGCTTGGGAGCGATGGGCACGCGCGCGGGTTTGTTCGCCCGCGTGCGTGTTGTCTGGCGTTGTCGGGCATGCAGGCGGGCAAGCGAGCGAGCGCGTGCACAGGGGGAGCGCGTATGGGCGCCAGTGGGCAGGGCGCGCGTGTGCGCATGTGCGTGCGCATGTAGGGCCACGCGCGGGGCTGCCCAGAGCTGCTGGGTGTGTTTTGGGGTGTGTTGAGGGTCAACATGCCTCGGGTTGGGTCCGGGAGGGGGGGGGAGAGCTCAGGTATGCGTGCGTGCATATATGCGTGCATGTCTAACCCTTTTGCCTATTTATGAGTTTATTGAGTTTGTTAAGTGGTCATACTCACCATTTTTGATACCCTTGCCTTGTAGATCTCGTCGGATGGGATGCATGACGATCCAGGTATCGGTGAGTGGTTCGATCCAACCCTTCAGGATGCCCTCGATGCACGTAGTCGTGCATCGCGCATCCATGGGGCATCTTTGCACCCTAAATATGTTAGATATTGCATGTTAGGACTGTATGACTCGTATATGGTGTAGAACCCTCTATTCTACCATGTACTTGCCTATGTAACGTATTAATCTTTGAATGATCGTGTTTGCATGTGTCTTGTGTGCTAATATGGATGTATAGAATATGCATGCCTTAGGTAGTCTCTATTTATAGTACTACCTCCTTATGTTAGTAAGATCTAGCATTATTAAATATGGGTTAATAATCGGGTGCATAGCTAATATTCCCTGATTATAATACTGGAGAACGTGGTATAGTTGTTGCACCCATCTGTTGGGGCAAAGCTATGACCAGCTTCCAAAGAGGAAGTGACTTTCCCTCTCTCTCACCCTCACTCTTTGCATAAACTGAATAAGTAGATATGGTTCTCACTTGACTTAGATTCGTTTGGGAATATTAGCACGCATCTGTTAGTGCGCGAGATCGTGCTTGACTCTCCCTCTTAAGTTGGTGATATCCAACGCATGGTAGGATATATTTTATATGATTGTAGGAAATGGCCTTGTAAGCATGTTTAAATAGGTCGTACCTTATATGCATGTTGTAAGATTTGTTGTTTATGTGTTTTATCCATGTTAGGGAGTATCCCTAAAATTGACTATTATGCAATGTTCTAAAAAGTGTTAGGCGCTAGTCAGGCGGTTGAGGGAGGACTAAGGATTAATCGGCTAGGCGGGGATTAATCGACCACTATTTTAATAATACAAAATAATACATATGTGTGTCATATATATATACACGCGACCGATTACGTGCGGCGAACAGCGGGTGCGGCCGCGACGTGAGCCGTTCGATCGCTGGTCCATCGCATTAAACGGTCGACGTGAATCACACCCGACCATCCGATGCGATGGACCCGTGATCAATGGCCCGTAATCGACGCCGCACCCGCCGTTCGCCGCACGTAATCACTCCTCTCTCTCTCTCTCTATATATATATATATATATATATATATATATATATATATATATATATATATATATATATATATATATGAAAATTATTGCGTGCGGCGAACGACAGGTGCGGCCGCGACGTGGGCCTTCGATCGCGGGTCCATCGCATCCAACGGTCGACGTGAATCGCACCCGACCGTCCGATGCGATGGACCCGTGATCGACGGCCCATAGTCGCTGCCGCACCCGCCGTTCGCCGCACGCAAACACTTCCATATGTATATATATATATATATATATATATATATATATATATATATGAAAATTATTACGTGTGACGAACGGCGGGTGCGGCCGCGACGTGGGCCGTTCGATCGCGGGTCCATCGCATCCGACGGTCGACGTGAATCGCACCCGACCGTCCGATGCGTTGGACCCGTGATCGCTGCCGCACCCGCCGTTCGCCGCACGTAATAACCTCTCTCTCTCTCTCTCTCTCTATATATATATATATATATATATATATATATATATATATATATATATATATATATATATACGCGACCGATGAGGTGCGGTCGTGTGGTCGTGCGGTCGCGATCGTGGGCCGTCCGATCGTGGGTCCATCGCATCCAACGGTCGACGTGATTCGCACCCGACTGTCCGATGCGATGGACCCATGATCGACGGCCCATGATCGCGGCCGCACCGACCGCACGACCGCATGTAATCGGCTCCCTATATATATATATATATATATATATATATATATATATATGGACGTGATTAAGTGCGGTCGTGCGACTGTGCGACCGATGTTCTTGATGATCGCACGGTCGACGTGTTTTAAACACGGACCGTCCGATCGCGAGAACATCGATCGCACGATCGACGTGTGGGGCGCACGACGGGGTGCACGGTCGCACGACCGCACCTAATCGGTTCCCTATATATATATATATATATATATATATATATATATATATATATATATATATATATATATATATATATATATATGAAAATGATTGCGTGCGGCGAACGGCAGGTGCGACCGCGACGTGGGCCGTTCGATCGTGGGTCCATCGCATCCAACGGTCGAGATGAATCGCCCCCGACCGTCCGATGCGATGGACCCGTGATCGACAGCCCGTGATCGCTGCCGCACCTGCCGTTCGCCGCACGTAATCACGTCCCTATATATATATATATATAGGGAACCGATTAGGTGCGGCGAACGGCGGGTGCGGCAGCGATCACGGGTCCATCGCATCGGACGGTCGGGTGCGATTCACGTCGACCGTTGGATGTGATGGACCCGTGATCGGACGGCCCACATCGCGGCCGCACCTACTGTTCGCCGCACCTAATCGCGAACGTGTATATATATGTTAATGTGCCGACTAGGCGCCGCTTAATGGCACTTTTTAGAACACTGCTATTATGTTAATTTGCATGTGGATCATGTTTATAACTATGATATAATTCTCTTGTAATATATATATGCGCATGTTAAACTGATTAGGCCTATTTAAATTAGGCGTGGGTATGACCCGTTGTTGGGTTATACCTCATTAATCAGAGCGCGAGCGATATAATCGCCACCCTGCATCCGAGAGATTCACTTAAATAGAATTCAGGAGAATTCATCATTGTATCGGTTTTGTCAAATTGGTAACTTTGGCATTAAGTTAGGCCTACCCGTGCTAGGCGTGTGTATAATCCGCCTGTTGGGTTATGCCCTTGACTTTTCTACACGAGTGTAGAGGCAATTCATTGCATCCGAGTAACGCGTCTACGTAGGAGTTCAAGAGTTTTTCGATATCATCGATATGTGATTATCAAGTGTAGTTGACTTTCCCATAGGATTCGCCTTGCGAATGTGGGGGTGCTTCCTCCCGACATCGTCGTGAGTTGAAGCTACCCGGCATCAAAGCTTTCCTGTTTGGTGCCACCATTTGTAGGTGCTACCGATGCATATCGCGGTACACATCTGGCTGATGTACTAATCGTGGAAGGCCGATAGGTAGAGGCTAAACGGGAGAGGGCTACCGGATGATATTGCGAGTATGGAATCGTTCTCCCCTCTGTTGGATTCGTGTTGAAGTTGCCTGGCGTTGAAGTTGTCCTGACAGAGGGCTCCCACCTGTAGGTACTACCGATGCGTTCGACAGATATACTGATCATGGGAGTATATCAGGTAGGGGCTACCCGGGAGGGCGCTACCGGATAACGAATGGTGTAGAGCATAATGATTTATCCCAAAAGTCCTCAGGGTCACCCCTCCGAGGGCTAGGGTGAGAATGAGTTGAAGTCACATCGTCACGTGACCCTAGTACCCATCGAGTATACTCTGGGTACGCTACTCCTAATGCTTGAGGTATACCTCTATCTCTTAGCAGATGGACTCGTTGTGTCTTGTTATCCAGTAGCACCCAGTGTTATGACTAACAGTTGTTCTTCCCCGAGTGTCCCAAGAGCCTCCCTCCGGGAGTGAGGGCGAGGGCGAGGGCGAGGTATGGTCGTGCCGACGCGCGACCTTATTTTTTTTTTGAGTTTCTGTCCATGTTTTTCCTTGAAAGAAAATTGTCTTAGTATTGAATTGTTGTTATGGTGTTTGGTTTCCAACCATTCACTGAGCTTGTAGCTCACCCCTCACGTACTGTTTCTTTTACAGAGGTGGTGTTGGGCATGGAGCTGGAGCTTCCTTGTGGCGTGGTCTTGCGTGCGTGAAGCGTTCTATCCAGCGGGTGGCGAGTGCGAGGCTGTCAGCAGCCCTAGAGTCTTGTGTATTTGTAAATCGTGCATGTGACACACATGATGTATTTTATTTGGACTAGACTTGACTCTCACATGATAATAATTGTGTATTTGAGTCTGTAATAATATTTTGAGTTATAGACATTGTTGATAATTTTATGCTTCCGCTTTTTAGTTGAGTTGTCAGTTATCATTGCTTTGCCAGGTTGTGTATTATTTATTGGAGTCATTGTTGACCTCTTGTACTTGATAGCTGATATTATATATTTGCCACATCTCAGGAACAGCCGTTCTGGGGCATGACAGAAATGGTAGTCCTTTTGTAACTTAAGTAAAAAAAAAGTTACATCTTATTTAAAAGATATGAAATATAGGAAGGCATAAAGGATAAGTTACATGAGATTTGCAACACTCCTACAATAAGAAAAACAAAAATGAGGGGCCTGCTATAGAGAAGGCTACATGAAGTGGGGGAGGAGGAGGAATGGGAGAAGGTAGGGAAAGTAAGGGTCCGTTTGGGACTGTGGTGAATAACTCCGCGTTCGAGAAAGTGGACAGACAGTAGAGAAATATTGTTTATGAGATTTTTCAAATGCGAAATAAGTTAGCTTTACAACGCTGTTTTCGATGTGTAAATGCTGACATTCAAATTTAGTTTGGAACCACGATAACATTACGCTAATTGCTCACCACGGATCCAAACGAGGCCTAAGACTCCAAGATGTAAAAGACTCCCCGTTGAAGTGTGATTTGTTTGGCTTCACCCATTACACAAAACGTCAAAACTCAGACTTTATACTACGATATTATATATAACCTTTTCTGAGCAATCACATAACTCAGATGAAATACAAACATATTTAACTACCTATATAAAAAAAATTTGAATGAGAACCTCTGTATTACTCAACAATAAATTATGATATAACATCTTGAACATCTGTTTCTTAGTATATCCAAACAAGCAATACGATCAACCAATGTGAGGGAGAATTGGTTTTTGTATATTTCATTGCTTTCAAACCTCGAATCATGTTTCTCATGCTTTTCAATGGGGACAGTGTTCCTTCAATCTTTATTAACCATCTTCTAATAAATTAAATTATAATAAAATGAAAAATAAGACAAAATAAATTAAATTAAACAGATTGGAATGTTTTCAAGGATCTTCTATTTCTCCATTCTCTTCACTCCTTCCAAGTTCCACCCCCTTTGTTGTCCCACATGTTACATGCACGCATATTTATGTGCCTCTTCCAGACAGTTTTAAAAAAGAAAATATGTTAGATTTAGAACTATGTTTGGTAACTTTAGTCCGAAAGAAAAAATTAATTTTGTTAAAAATATTCAATTCTATTAGATTTTCAGTAGAAGTAAAATTTTTGCTTAAGGTATCTAGGAATGGATACAAAAATGAAGGATTTCAAATAGAGTTTTTCTCAGTGTTCCAACAGAAGGAGATGACAGAAACGTCAAATTAGCCCTTAGCCCAGTTTCAACTCCAAATGCAGTCCGCACTATTTTTATTTTCTTTAAGTAAGATGCATTATCTAATGAGTATAAAAAATAAAATATATACTTTTAAAATATTATATTGATTCATTTATAAAATGAAAAAAGTTTCTAATGATATATATAAGGCAAAAATCCATATAACCCCCTGAAATCTTGCTAAATCCATATAACCCTACAATCTTCATATATCCATATAATCCTCTGTAATCATACCCAAAATCCATATAACCCCCTCCGTCCGCCTTCCGTTAGCCGAGTTAATGGCGAAATTGGAAAAAATCCATATAACCCTATGTAATCTTGCCTAAATCCATATAACCCCATGCAATCTTCGTATATCCATATAATCCCTTGTAATTTTGAAAAAAATTCATATAACCTTCTGTAATCTGGAAAAAAATTTAAAAATTCAAAAAAAAAATTCTCTTGACTGATACCCAGGCCCCAACTCATAGGCCCCACTCACAAGCCCCATGAGGTGTCATCACTTTATTGGTTGGCTTGTTGACTTTTGAAAATGGGTAAAATAACAAAATACAGATATGCCATTCATTAAAAATAGATCCCATTAACCAAAATCCCATTTTTTCTCTTATTAATTTTTTCACATTAATTTGAATTTGTCTATTTTGAAAAATATATCCCATTTTAAAATTTGTTTATTTCAAAATTTAAATTTTAAAAATCTTATTAATTTTACACCAAAACTTACCTAACTTACACAAAAATTACCTATATTATTTTTCATCAAAATTACACCAAAACTTACCTAAATTACACCAAAATTACCTAAATAACACAAAAAATACAGATTGTCATGTAAAAAATAAGATTGAATGTTACATTTACGAATGTAATAGTAATATACATTTACGAATGTAACAGAATGTAACAGTATTGTTTAAATGTAACATAAATATGTGAATGTAACATTTCAAAAAAAAAAAAACAGTCCTTTGGACTGGGTGTTCTAGTGGACTGTCAAGCCCAATATGTAATAGTCCTTATTGGGGCCTACTTATTTACCAAAAAAGAAAACAAAAAAAAAGAAGGAATTCATTGACAAAATAAAATGAATAAACAAATATCAGACAAATTCAACTAAAATCAAAATTATATCATTCGTGTATATCAAAACAAAACCACAATTCTAGATTGCATAACAATTATGAATGATGGTACTCTGTTTATAAATCTTAAACAAAGAAAATGTGTTTCAAACAAAGAACAAAAAAGTTAAACTATGTATTGCTTAAAGGGATGTTACATTACAAGACTGTTACATTTCAAATGTAACATTTCAAAAACTGTGTATTGCTTAAAGGGAAGTTATATTACAAACGTTACATTTCAAATATAACATTTCAAAAACTATGTATTGTTTAAATGTGTCTCTTTTACAAAGAATGACGAAATAGTCTAACATGAAAGTGATAAATCTAAATCAAAAATTGTAATTCGTGTAAACAATGGCATCCAATCCGTATAATAACGTTCTAGTATACTCACTTAATATACAAACTGTCGAAATGGCTGTGATGCAAAGAAGCAGGTCGGGTTTTTCCGAACAAAGACCAAAGACCAACCCGATGCGTTTACCAGAAAGACGTACACAACAACCATAGATAGAAAACCATCCATCAGAGTGAGAAGAGGCCAAGAGGGTGGGGGAGGAGTGAAACGACTCAACCTTTGGTGCGGAGCAAAAGAGGTTCCACAGCGTATCCGTCGTCTGTTACGGGTTTCAGCAAGCACTTTGTTTATTGATCGATTTAAGTCCTTCCTCTATTGGATTAATTGCTTTAAAAAAAAGAACAAATTAAATCTTAACCACCTCGTGATTTAAGGGATCATTTATGATAAAAACAGCTCTAATTAGATGGGAAGGGTAAAATAGAGAATTCAATCTTGCCAACTCATGGGGCCTATTTGGGGCTTGTGAAATTGGGGCATGGAAATCATTATTATTATTCCAAAACATAAATAATTTATGCAGAGTTATAGTTGTCATTTAAAAATTCATAAACTCTTATCCATTTCTTATCTACCATTTATTCTTATTTTATACAAAGTGAATCAAACAACAAAAATATCAATTTTACGTTTCTCAATAAAAATAATAGAAAATACAATAAAATAAAGATTTACAATCCATTATATGTTAATGCATGTAAATGTTAATTTACTTTATTATTAATGTATCAGGGTATTGGTTATGAAATCACATGTCAAGGAATAAAAAAAAAACTCTATTATTAATATACAAAAATTTATTTTTTATTTTTGAATATTTAGAAATATTTTTTCCAGATTACATTGGGTTATATGGATTTTTCTCAAAATTACAGAGGGTTATATGGATATATGAAGATTGCAAGGGGTTGTATAGATATATGAAGATTGCAGAGGGTTATATGGATTTAGGCCATATTACAGGGGTTATATGGATTTTTTCCAATTTCGCTATTAACTTGGGTGACGGAAAACGTACGGAGGGGGTTATATGGATTTTGGGTATGATTACAAGTGGTTATATATATATGAAGATTGCAGGGGGTTATATGGATTTATGTATAATTTCAGGGGGTTATATGGATATATTCCTCGTAGTAAGTGCATATAGCTAACTACTTGTATGAGGCCGTAATTGGGAATGTAAAATGAAGACCCCACTGCTTACCAATCCAATCTGTCCATTCAATGTCCCATCCAAAACCCCATTCATCAAACGGTTGGCATCATCAGATCCAAATCCATCATCAGTGGTAGATGAGAAGAGTCATAAAAGAAGAGCCAAACATAGTAGTCCAGTAGTCCCCACATTGGGGGTGTGGCATCTGCACCAAGCACAAGAAAATAACATCAAAATAACAGCCAAACAGAAACACTGGGACAGACACATAAACAAAGAATACTCCAAAAACTGGCAATGTATATTATTACTGGCAATGTATATTATTACTGCACAGTCACTGTCTGATACTGCAACACCCATTTCACAAATGGACCACCTGTGTTGTCAACAACTGGTCAGACACTCAGACAATGTTTTAAAAACATAGCCACTTTTGGGATGAGAGTCACTAGTTCAACTATTTGTTCAATCCGAATTGAATAGTGACATTACTGTGATGTAATAATAATTAATAATGCATTAACTACTAAAGATAAAAATACAAAAATTATGAAAATTCTTAAAGAAACAATTTAAATTCTTTATATAGCATCATCTTAATTTTCTATGTATGATAATTGATTTTTCTTAAAATAATTTAAGAGTTGACAATTGGTTTAGGAGCTGGTTTTCAAAACTCTCATTGAATTTTAAATTTAAGCTAGTTCTCATTTTTAATAGATTTTCAAAGAGCTGATCCATTTAGTTTGTTTTGTAACTCCGTTTAGATCAAAAGTGGTCTCTCAACCTCCTCCTATATATTGTGTTATCACAATGTATGAAAATTATTTAAAAAAAAAAAACTAATGTATCGGTGTGTACATCACTTTTATAACTAATGTATAATTTAAAAAAGACTAACGGTGAGGGTTACGAACGAGACTGCACTTAGTACTGGACGGATCGGTGAAAAAGAGCGAGATATAGGTCCAGGGAGGAGTGACAATAGCAAAAACAAGCCTCCCCTTCAAAGTTGCCACCTTTGCCAGAACCCACTGTGTTTTTCTTTGTTTTTTTTTTGGTTCAGACCCAGATTAAACAAAGGCTAAAAAATTAGACAAAAAGAGACCAAGGAGAGTGAGAGAGTGACTTTGAGAGTGTGAGTGTGTTTTCATTAGTCTCCCAAATCACAATGCATTAAAGACAAACACAGAATATGATTCTCTCTCTAAATACACATCTTTTGCTTCTTTCGTTCTCTTTAAACCTCTTCATTGAACACTGAATCAAGAGCCCCTCTTTTGTCTCGTTCACCCTTCCCTCAACACACAAAAAAAGAGAAGAAAAATGGGTTTCTCATTTTCTTCACTTCAAATGAAAAACTGAAGCCTTGTTTGTTGATCTCTCTCTCTCTCTCTCTCACACACACACACACAAAGCACACATCTTTGGAAGACAACGACAGGTATGAAGAAGGGGACAAAAGGGATTGCTCTTCTTCTCATTCCATTGATTCTTCTTTGTGGGTTTCACTCAGCCTCAGCTGCTACTGCTCCAGCCAGTAAGACACATCTCTGTTTTCACCAATTTATTTTTGCATCCCAAGCTCAGATTTATCACTCTCAATGTTGGGTTCTTCTTTGTTTCTGCTGTCTATGCAGAGCTTATTAGTGGGTTTCTCTCAAATGCACTATCTGCGCTTCTAAAATGGCTATGGTCATTGCCCACCACTACAAAGACAGGTATTTTGTTTTCTCAATTTCTCAAGTGGAAGACTTGATCTTTATTTTGTGTGATTTGTGATGTGTATTGGGTCTTTCAGCGATATTGTCGAATGGGAGGCCGGTGCTCAAGTACGAGAGTGGGTATACCGTCGATACGGTGTTTGATGGGAGCAAGCTTGGGATTGAGCCATTTGCGGTCGATGTTTCGCAGAGCGGAGAGTTGTTGGTGCTCGATTCCGCTAATAGCAACATTTACAGAATTTCGCTGCCCTTGTCGAAATGTGAGTTTTGTTTGGTAGATTGATCTTGCTTTAGTTGAGCTCTTTGTGTTGTTTTTATGGTGTTTAAGGTTGGTACCCAATTCATTCTCATTTGGTGATTTGATGTATTATTTGATGGGTTGGTGAAGAAATAAGGAATTGAATGTAGAGTGACAGTTGTGATTTTTATATGCTATGTGTTTTGTTTGGTTTTGGAGATGTCATTTTCAGATGATAATTTGACCATTCTTTGAACTATGGTTTGTGTGTCACTAGTAGTGTGTTTATGTGGAAATTCAAGTTTTATTTTTTCTTCATTATGAATTCCTTTTTCTTTCTCTTCTTTGTCTAGTTGTCACAATTACTTGTACATATAATTAAATTATTGTGTGTGTTTTGTGAGTTACCTGTTTTTACTCAGTTTCAATTGGTCTGCCTTTTGGATATCCAAAATAATGCATTTGATTAAAAAAAAACGTCTGTTAGTTTAGATTTGTGTTGATTTCATCTGAAATTAAAATCTGCCTTTGCTATACTGATGCTTTTGGTCACTGTTTGTCAATATCTAAGTTACTTCAAAGATCTGGCTTATTGTCTTCTTATTCAGTACTTTGAGCACCCTCATCTCTTACTTCATGACATACAGGGTTTTTATTCATCAAAGAGTCATCGTCCTTTTTCTCTCAATGGTTCACTTGCTTTGTTGTGATACTTACATTCATGTCAATTTGTAACCATTTCCAGAATGTATGAATCTGCACAAAATATTACACAAATTGAAGTTCAATATGTTTCTGGAACATCCAAATAATCCCTACTGATTAAAGCAACGAATTTGGAAATTGGGTTTAATTTGGCAAGGTTGAAAATCATGTGGCGAGGCATTTCTTTTTGTAATCAGTTGGAAAATTTGAAATTAGGAGAGCAAAAGATTTTTTATGGTTGAGATAGAGGATGGAAAATGTGAATCTGGAAAAACATGTTCTGAAGGATATGGGGTTCACTGTCTCTTTAGTTCTCTAAATTCAACATATAATAAGATATATTTATTTTTCACCTGCTTTTTAGTTTATTATAATTACGTAAAAATGGAACGACTTTGCTTTTACCTCTCTTTCTTTGTACAGTACCCCGAGCAAACACATTTATACACAAGGCCGGGGTAAGATACCATTTGTTGTTTAATATGTGATGATTTTTTGAATAAATGGCAGATAGCCGGCCCAGACTAGTTGCTGGTTCAGCAGAAGGTTACGCAGGTCATGTTGATGGGAGGCCACGAGAAGCCAGGATGAACCATCCCAAAGGATTTACAATGGATGACAGGGGGAACATATATGTTGCCGACAGTGTCAATATGGCAATCAGAAAAATCAGTGATTCTGGTAAGTTGAGGGGCTATTTAAATATGTTACCTTGTTTGTGTCGCAGTTCAATAGTGATTTTGATGTTGCATTTCGCAGTCCATATGAAAAGTATGCCTCTAACATGCATTGGGTGCTACTGATCTTTAAGCTTTTCTTGTGAGTTGGTGACCAAACCGAATTATATCATAAGCACAAGAATCAGCAACATTCATTACAATATTTATAAATAATGTTGTAGCCTGATATTTTCATTCAGGCTTTCACACGGATATGGAACCCTAGTTTAGAAATCAAAACCTTCATGCATATTGATAATTCATGAGTCAGTTTGTGTTGGGCAGTTCCTGACATTTGAAGCATTACCAGAGGACAACATGTTATGGATTGAAATAACATCGGAACTGGGCAAATTTGACATCGACAAGCTGCACGTAATGCAGTTTGCAAACATGATTTCAAACGTATGGATCCCTGATCTCTGTTGATGATAAGATCTATATCAAATATAGATTCAACTTTATAAAAGAATCCAAAATGAAGCAAAATCCCCGGGACTGATGCTAGTACTAACTTCATCGATGCCATTGAGTCATCTTAGTACAATGCTATGCCCTTTTTCGTATTGATTGGATTACGGATTTATGGGCAATTGATTTACCAACTCTTGAGCGGTCTCATCCTATGTTTATTATTCAATTATTTTGCTGAGCAATCTTTCTAGTTGTCAAGAGTTTTGTATTTCCTTCTCAATGTAGAAATTGTTGTTCAATAGAAATGCTTTTCCCATTTATTTCCACCTTGTTTTCATGACATCTTGTCATCCTACTCTGACCTGTTCAGAACCCCAGATTGCCAACTCACTAAATATGTAGGTCTCATCCTATGTTTATTATTCCGTTAATTTGCTGAGCAATCTGACTAGTTGTCAAGAGTTTTGTATTTCCTTCTCAATGTAGAAATTGCTGTTCAATAGAAATGCTTTTCCCATTTATTTCCACCTTGTTTTCATGACATCTTGTCATCCTACACTGACCTGTTCAGAACCCCAGATTGCCAACTCACTGAATATGTAT
Source organism: Acorus calamus (assembly GCA_030737845.1). NCBI lineage: Eukaryota > Viridiplantae > Streptophyta > Magnoliopsida > Acorales > Acoraceae > Acorus > Acorus calamus. The sequence goes on along the minus strand of CM060862.1, from coordinate 23,339,892 downwards.
AATTTTCACAATTTTATTCACTATACATAATATACATGGTACATGGTAAACATGGGTAAAAGAAATTATAATTTCAAACCTGTAAAATTTATCATAATTTTCATGACATTATAAGGTTGTTTACATATTTGAATTATGTGTTGTGTTTTTCATCATGTTATTCAGTAATGAATTAGTTAATCTATAGTTGGAGAAAGCTTTGTGGCTTCAATGTGGACAGTGCCTTATGCTCCTTTATTCAAGCATGCAAAGACAGATTGAACAAAGAGAACAAATGAAGAAATGAAGAAAACTGTATTTTCTGACGGTTTCCGTGTCTGTGTAGGGGTGACGACAATTGCTGGAGGTAAGGGGAGCAGAGGAGGAGGCCATGTTGATGGTCCAAGTGAAGATGCAAAGTTTTCCAATGATTTTGATGTGGTTTATATCGGAAGCAGCTGCTCTCTTTTGGTTATTGATAGAGGAAACCAGGCAATTCGAGAGATTCAACTCAACTTTGACGACTGTGCTTACCAGTATGGGACTGGTTTTCCTCTAGGTAAAAAAACTGTCATAACATCTTCATAGTTTACGTGAGTTAGATGTTATATGGGAAATGAACTGTACATAAATTGCATGCACCTTCACATGGTTTGCAAATAATTCAATAGCCACACATAAATAAAAATCAAACATTGGATATGTTGTCCTCTTCCGCAATGGCTTTTTTTTAGGCCCCATTTGGAACCAATTGTGAAACTGATTGTGTTTATGCAAAATCAGTTTCCAGATAATCGGTTCCAAACATTTCTTTTAACATTAGATTTTAGTTGCAGACAAGTCAACAAAACAACTTTTATGAAAAAAGTTATCAAAATTGGTTCCAAAGGGGGCATTGGTATATGATGCCCCACATTTTTTTTGCAGGTCTTGCTGTTCTTCTTGCAGCAGGTTTCTTTGGCTACATGCTAGCATTGCTGCAACGTCGAGTGGGAGGGATGGTGGTCTCTTCCAAAAATGTGAGTCCTTGGTTTGCATCATCTCTCCATCATAAATTGATTAGTTTTGAAGATAAACCAAAATTGGTAATTTTCACTAAATCAATTTCTGGTGGGATGGAAAAACGCACAACTAGAATACCAGCAAGTGTTATCACGTAACAGTAATTGTAATACCGAATCTACTCCTAGGCATCCTCAATTAGGATAAACGAGCTCTTTATAGTTATCGTGCCCAATGAATTTCAACCTCCTCTCTTGTACTTCCATTCTTACAACATTTTTCACATGAATGTTGATGACGCATAGATGCCGCCTAGGATTCAATCTCAGGTTTGTAGAACAAAGTCACAAATCTACACAATAGAACATAGATTATTGATTCACTATATCAGATAATCAAAATACAAAATCTCTCCGCCTCTCTCCTCTCCACCACCCCTTTATCCCAAAGCAATTCTATATGGTGCCTGAAAAAACAAAATTCTTAACCCTGACAAGGAAGATGCTAAAGAAATAGGAATACAAAAGATGAAAACTACCTTTGCAAAAATTCAGATTACCCTTAGAATGCATGACATCTCATAACAGAAATAAATTTCTTTTAGTGTGCTTTCTTCCCTGAGGAATTCAGCATTATTTCTCCTTTCTAATAAACATGCAATCGATATATAGCATTACTTACCGAAGAGAGAGAGGGTCTTAATGTTTCTTTTCATCTGATATACAGGAGCCACCAAGGACTCCAAACAAAACCAACATTCCACCTCCACCCTACCAAAAGGCGATGAAACCTTCGGTTCGTCCTCCTCTAATTCCAGTGGAAGGTGAATCCACAAAGGAAGACGACGAAGAAGGCCTTTTCACCTCCCTCGGACGCCTTTTTGTTAGCACCGGATCAACCATGACAGAAATTCTTGGTGGGTTAGTCCCCACTTTTCGCCGAAAGTCCCATAACCACAACCAATACCAGCAACAGCAGCAATGGAAGTCCAATCCATGGCCAGCCCAAGAAAGCTACGTCGTACCAAACGAGGACGAACCCCCAGCCATCGATACCCGCACACCAACGCCTCGTAAGACGTACCCATTCATGTCGAAAGATGTTGACAAGGCCCACCACTTCCGACATGGGCGTCCCTTCCAAAGCGGTTGGGAGGGCGGTCCGCATCATCATCAGCAGGTGCAGCAGCAGACACATCACCAGCAGCACCAGCAGAGGTACTACTCCTCGGGGCCTCAGACATATTATGAGAAGAGCTGCGAATCAACGGAGGAGATTGTGTTTGGCGCGGTCCAAGAGATGGATGGACGGCGGGGGGCTATGGAGATTAGGCCGGTGAACTATGACGAGTCATTTTACGATCAGTCTCGTGGACTCCGGTCGCGGTATAATTTTATGGGGTACAATCATGGATACTGATAAAAAAATGTTTTTTGCATAAGGTGTTGTAATTCTGTGTTCTTTTTCTTCCTGAAATAGTTTCTGAAATGGTGGGGGGAAGATGTCTGTAGTTTTGTTAAGCTGTGTTTTGTGTAAAGGGTGGATATTATGGTAAGGATAATGTTAGGGGTAGTCTTGCGTCCCTTCGTGTTTTGATTTTTTAGTGTATAATTTAAGTACATGTATTTTAAAGAATTGCTTGTGTATTTATGTAGGGGGAAAATGTTTCTTTTAGTGAACCATGTTCATACATCTTAGTTGGTGAAATGAGATTGCACGACTGTGCAATAGTGCCCAATGGATTATGTTGAATGTAACCTGAATGTTTCTATGCTTTAATTTTTTTATATTGTGTACTTCATGAAAATAAACTATATGTTTTAATGAACTATATATATTTATTGTTATATGAAATGAAGTATATACTAAGATATAATAGTGTATTTTTGTCTTTGAAAAATGTAAATTTTTCTTGCGTCACACATTATGATAAAATCTTATACACGATGATAGTGCAGTATAAATTATTTTATTACAGAGTATGAGGCTGCAGACGAAGTTGTACAATGGACTGAGTGTATAATATTATATTTATTATTGTATTTTTTTAATGTGAAATGCATTGGGGTAATGTGACAAAATGGGTGATCGTAATTTAATTTTCATACTTACACGTGAGTATCATGTACTCAAATTAATAATGTATAAGCTTCGATAATTTTTTTAATATTTTCTATAAATACATTAATATAATTCATAAAAATATACGTTGTATTTTTTTTATAAACACTATAAATCATTAGATGAGATATATTATTTTAAAAAAATTTATAATTGTGTGGATTGAAATTTATCCTTTTTTTTAATTGTGTTTAGAGACGCGGCCAGGGTTGATCTGGGTCGGCCATCCTCCGGCTGAGCTTACCACTGGCTTGGAGGGGGGACCAGGCCCTGGATCTAGGTCAGGCACAAAACAAATTTCAAAGCATGAGCTTGTTGTCCGTAGGTTCCAAATATTTAGGAAACTGTTATATGCAAGGCTGTGTTTGGTTGCGCGATTGTAAAATTGATTTTATGTAAAATATGAGTTTAAAAACTGATTTTGTAACTTGAAAAACTTAGGTTTTGGATAGTTTTTCACAAATATCCGTATGCAGCTTTTGGCCCCAGTTATTCTATTTAGAAACGGGTTTAAAATAAACAGCTTGTTGCAAACCCAAACTGCTTATAACACAGTCTACACATGTTTTTATGTTTTAAAAAATGGTTTTTTAGTTTTAAGTCAATGTAAACAAGTCTATTTAGGGATCAATCCATTCCTTTTTCTTATTTTTTTTAAGTCTCCAATTTCAACCGCCGTTTTTTAATCCCTCCGTCAAACGTCCATCAATATACCGTTAATTTGTGAAAAATGATTTTTATTTTTAAGTTCTTCTAAACTATGTTATTTAGTTATCGGTCCTCTCCTTAGCTTTTCTACTCTATATAAACATCCCTCTCTTCCCTCAATCAATATTTTCTCTTTTTTTCTTGACTTAGAGTTTCCTTATTTTCTCTTTTTTCTTTAGTTGGTTTTTGTGAGGAAACGCGGTTTAGTCTTGTAAAATGTGGTTTTTAATAGTTAATATACTAATTAAAAAAACAACTCAAAAAAATTTATTTACGTGCAACACATATTTGCATTAACCAGTAGAAGAAAAAGCTCAGTGTCTTGTGTTTATTTACAACTATGCCACGGGATTCCACGAAACCAATAATTAGGGTTTTGTTCTTTTCCCCCTTCTGATCAGAAATGATGGATGTGTTGGGGGCGGGCGAGGAGGAATTCTCGGCATCGTCCACGGTCGTCATGTTCGATCGTCCGGTCCCTTTATTGAGGGGTCCGATCCGTGCCGGGCCGTCCGATGACCCTTCCATGGGGCCTTTCGTGCTCGCCTTCCGGGGCCCGGAGAGCTGGAGATCGGCTTTTCTGGCGACCGAGTCGAAGATCATCGAACAATGCGAGGTGAGGAGTCTTCATCCGGTTTCACTTTAGGGTTTCGAATGCTCTGATTATTTTCAGTTTGCAATGAAACATTGAAGGCTCTCTTTCAGTTACTCTATATTTGTATATTCATTGCATTCAAACCATTAAACAACTGCATGAATGACTGTTGGTCTGATAGAGGCATCTGTGGAGAGTATTGTGGATGATGAAACATTGAAGGTGAATGTAATTTTTGTCTTTTCTTTTAATGTTTCATCGTCATGTACAAAAGGGTTGTCGATTAGGTTGATAAACCATAATACGTGTGATTTTGCAGCTGGCCGAGCTGGTTGGCTCTGATATTGTCAGGCAGTAAGTTTAGCAGCTGCTACATGTCGAAGAGGAGCAAAAAAACAAATCCTTGTCTGCAGAGTTTGGCAGCCAAGATTGATAGAGCTCCCACATTTCATTAGCTTCATTATTTGTTTTACTTCTTGGTTTATTTTCCTTCATTGAATCATCACTCCTTGTGAGATCAAAATGTGGGTTGGTGGACACTAGTGTGATGGCATTGTGCTGAGTTATGGGTTAGTATAAAGCGAATCGACGACCAAGCTTAATGGAGGGACAAAAATTGACAAGCCGGATCTGGGTTATAAGATCCATCCGCTCCGCTATCCTCCGGCTGGTTTGAGATCTTAATGTCGTGGACACGGGGAAGGGGTGACCTACAAAAGACCCTCTGATGCTCAAGTCAACCGATAGAATTTAAGGTTTGTTGTAGAAAAAGATTTCTCACATATTTCAATAGGGAGAGTTGATTCCCTATTTATAGAGCAGATTGAGATGCCCTAGAATTGATGGTCGATCTCTCATCCATCGGACGGTTGGAAAGAGATCTCTCGATCTAGGAGATTTGATTGATCTGTGTGGGATTTGGAAAATCAGTCTTGATAGCCCCAAATCAAATATATATTGTTAGGATTTGATCCCAATTCTGGCTTGATATATTTTGGTCGTTGGATGTGAATAGGCCATCGGGCCGTATTCACGGATCGGGGGCCATTCAGGTCGTGACCATCTCTAATCTGGTCATGGGTTGTGGGCACGTGGAGCATTGCTATTGGGCTTAGAAAATGGCTCCTACGCCCCTCTTCACTAAGGCGTTTTGAGTTCTGGTCATCCTCTTGTTGATAGAATAAGATTCAACCAGAAAATAAAACAAAACACTCACCTATCAAAAAAGAGAGAAAGTGTAGGAGTCATTTTCTTAGCCTAATGACAATGCTCTACGTAGCCGTGGCTAGGCCTGTCAACGGACCCGGACCCGACTTGACCCGGACCCGGACCCGATTACACGTGTAATATACCCGACCCGATTTGGACCCGACCCGGCGGACCCGAACAAACAAACGGGTCGGGTCCGGGTCCACCCCGCCCCGACCCGTTGGACCCGAGACCCGATTGTTTTATTAATATATGCTCATATATTATAAGACTATTAGTATTAGTTGATACATAATTTTATTTCTTACTTAACTTATATTTGTATCCATAAGTTCATAATTCATAATCATAATCATAACATTTTTTTCGTTGTGTTGATGTTGCAACTTGCAAGAACTTGATTATTTAATATGTAATAAACTTAGTAATGTATTGTCGTCGGTTTGTTTTGGATAATTAACTTATTAACTTTTGAATTTGTATAATTAATTAGTTTGTTGCATGATTTATGTTTATTATTTTAGTTAATATGTTAGTGTTTATTGTTTTGAATGTTGTTTAGGTTAATATTGTTTTGAATGTTTGTATAATTAGTTATCTTTATTGTTTAGGTTAATATGTTTTTTATGTTAGTGGTTATTGTTTTGGATATTGTTTAATAATTCATTTACTTCTTTTGAATTGTATAAGATTATGTTCAAACATAGTCTCATTAATAATAATGTTTTATTACAAAAATTTTCAAATAGAATAATAAAGCAAACAAATACACGAGTTCTTCCTCTTTTTTTTCTTTTTTTTTGCCAACCATCCGGGTCGGGTCGGACCCGGACCCGCCAGGTCCTAGATTGGACCCGGACCCGTCGGGTCTTCCCACGGGTCGGGTCCGGGTCCACCCGACCCGGACCCGACCCGTTGACAGGGCTAGCCGTGGCCCATGACCCGATTAACGAGGGTTCACGATCCATGAATCTGGCCCAACGGCCTATTCGCATCCGACGACCAAAATATATTAAGTCAGAGTTGGGATCAAATCTTAACAATATATGTTTGATTTGAGGCTATTAATGTTGATTCTCCAATTCCCACTTAGATCAATCAAATCCCTAGACTGAGGGATCTCCCCATCCGTTCGACGGAGGAGAGATCGACCGTCGATTCTTGGGCATTCCTAACCTACTCTATAAATAGGGAACCAACTCTTCCATATTGAGGTATGTGAGAAATCTTTTTTTACAACAAATCCTAAATTCCATCGGTTGACTTGAGCGTCATAGGGATCTTTTGCATGTCACTCCCTCCCCATGTCCATGACGTTCGAGGTCTCGGATCGTCGGCAACCAAGCGGAACCAGTCAGAGGATAGCGGAGCGGACGGATTTTACAACCCGGATCCGGTCTGTCAATAGTTGTCCCTCAAAGGGGGTACCCTGCCAAGGGGTGGTTTGATACTTTGGTAGAGCTTAATCACTTCTTTTTATTAATTTAAGATTAAGAAAAGACATATATGACTTGAGATAATTTGTTATGCACTATGCTTATGCGGATAAGATTTCCATCTTATATGCGGATAAGTTGTTATTATGAAAGTATTGCACATCATGTCTAATATGTGAATTCAGGCCGCTGCTAAATCATAACTATGATTTTTCTTTCTTAAGCCTGACATGACATCATACCATCTCATTCGGGGTGGTTTGGTACTTTGGTAGAGCTTAATCACTTCTTTTTATTAATTTAAGATTAAGAAAAGACATATATGACTTGAGATAATTTGTTATGCACTATGCTTATGCGAATAAGATTTCCATCTTATATGCGGATAAGTTGTTACTATGAAGTATTGCACATCATGTCTAATATGTGAATTCAGGCCGCTGCTAAATCATAACTTTGATTTTTCTTTCTTAAATCTGACATGACATCATACCATCACATTCCATTTGAGGACTTAGAGAATTTATTTGTTGATCATCACAATGAAAAATTATAGGTTGCATTTTATCTTTCTTATGCCTGTAGGTCTAAAATCATAGCTCTTTAAACCCCAACATATGAAAACCATAGATGTAAAAGAAAGCACAAGGAACGAAAAGAACACATCGAGTACCATACTGCATTGCCTTATTAGGTAGGATTATGCACGGAATTCCGTATTTCCTTTCACTATATTGCAGTCCTACAGCCCTGATGATGAAGGGATTGCCATATAGATTTCGATGAGATCTTTCCAATGATACTTTTTCCTCCTAATTTGGTATCTGGATGATGGGGTTATGGTGTTTTTAATGTCATGTTAATTCTCTCTCTCTCTCTCTCTCTCCCTCCCTCTCTCTCTCTCCTCCCTCCCTCCCCCCCTCCCTCTGACAATGGCTATTTAATACTTGTACCTTGCAGGCTGGAGCACGTATGGGGTGTTCTATCAGTGCTTCTAAGAAATGCAAGCCACCCTGGTGGAAGATGTTGTTCGGTACCAATCCAGGAGACATTGATGAGAGAAAGCGTTGCGAAGAGCGTGAGATGTCGTCCTGCCTTGAGGCATCCAAAGAGTCCTGCAAGAAATTCGCCCATGAGAAATGCTTACCTGCCTTTCCGAGATGCAAGGATCGCATCCATCAAGCAGGAGGGTCTTTTGAAATCCCTATATACCAACTCCCTGACAGGTCGAAGATAATTTGTCGGCAGCCACAAGCTTAAGCACTCTATCAAAAAGTGATGCCCTGGCAACGAATTTTAGGGGAAGCGTTCTATTAATCAAGTCCTCTGACCAACATTGATTTACATAATGTTAAAAAAAAATATGAGTTAGGAGATTGAGATTACACTATACTTTTGATATGTTGTAGATGATATAGGTTTATGTGGTGGTCGTTTCTATCATGGAAAATGTTATGTGCTGTCCTTTGTATTATTTTTTTTTAGAAATATATATTTAATGAAGTATATTCATTGTACAAAAATATAAAATACAATGAATGTATACATTTTTATGGTTTTGTAATGGAATATATATTGATATAGTGAAATATATACTGATTTGTTTTAGATGATGTCATATATTGTGTTGATAATGTGTCCAATTGGAATTGAAACAGATGATTCGGCTCAGTTTGGTAACACGATTGGAGGGGTGATTCTGTTTTTGGAAATCAGTTTAATTAAAAAGTTAATTATAACTTTTAGTGCAAAAAAATGCCTTTTTAAAAAGCGTAGAAAATGTGTTTTTCAAGAATTTTGATGGGTTGTAAGTGGTTGCTTGGATTGTTGCATTGGTCTTGATACACATTTGTTCTTTGTTCTTTGGTATGCTTCGACACCGGGCAATTCGAATTCGAAGTCCAAGGTAAGTTATGGATGAATGGGATTTGTTTATCGTGTGTTTTTTTTAGTGGATTTGATGGAATAATAGGGAATTGTTTTTAGGTATCAGTTGTTCATTCAACGGTGTCTGAAGAAGGAACAAATGCTGGAGTTTCGGGGGATTGGAGTGACCATGGATGGTTTTACATTTTAGTTAGGATTGGATTCTTTCTATGGGTATGGCTCTGAACGGTTTGATTTCTTATTGTGGATTGTGGGTTTTGTGATTTTAGAACTGATTTTTTGGAATGTATAGGTTGCGCTGCTTAATCTTGTTACGATTTCTTCCACTTGGGCTAGAGTTATAGATGTAATGGACAGCGAGGTTCGTGCACTTCTGGGTAGTAGTTTTTATAAGGGAGCAGATCAGCTGTTTCGCAAGAAACACTAATTCCAGACCAGTTGCCATGTTATTAAAATTTATAAAATAAAACAAAACAGAAAAACAAACAGTCCGCGGTTGAAATGCGGATTGATTGTCCAAGAATCTTGTTTCTTGTCTCTCATGAAACAGTTGATCTGCACCCGTTTTATTGACTATTGGGAGAGCTGGTGGAATGACATCTAACTTCTTGTCGTGTTCTCAACTTTTAATAATGCTTTATTTTCTACTTATATTGCATATATTTATTCCATTTGAAATGATATTTAATGATTGACAATTTTTTTTATATCCATTTTGAATATAAACTTGTTTCACTCGTATAAAATTTACTTAATTACATTTTATAAAAAATAGAGTAAGAATTTTAATAAAACTTTTAACTCTGTTCACATAAAATGGCAAATTTACTTAATTACATTTTATAAAAAATAGAGTAAGAATTTTAATAAAACTTTTAACTCTGTTCACATAAAATAAAGCCATTGCTCCACCCTTGAAAGGAACCAATGATTTCTTCATTTAATTTTTGAAAAAATATTATGCAATGTCTTTGTATTTGTACTATGTGCAGTTTACGCTAATTGTTTTGTTTTGATAAGTAAGTAGTGGGACTTGAACCCAAGACCTGGTGGCTGCAATGTTGTCAACCATTGAGCTATGTGTCCAACCCCAGTTTTATACTAATTATTTGGAAACTGATTTTTTTTCCATCGATGCTATTGCGTGGTTGTTTATTTGATAAATTTACTTCAATTGTTTATTTGGCTGTCTTTATGAATGTCTTTTTAAATATTTTGAATTAGCATTTGCTAAGTTATTCCTGGATCCATTTCACATTTAACATATGACATGGCGATTTTGATTTTGTATTTGATAAATTTACTGAGCTGTTCTTAGCTTTCTAACTATTTGGATGTTTTAAGGGTACACCCTTTGTTGTTTTAAATATTTTATTTTTATCTAATGTTAGTTCAATCTGAGGTTCTTGATCTAAAGGTGGAGCTCTCCTTTTCCATCATAAAAATTGGGATGATTCCAGATCTTGCATTGATGTTTTCACCATAATCTTAGAACTGCACAGAAATTTTGGTTCGAATCCTGAAGGATGTCTTCGAATAGTCCATATGCGCCTGATTATGACATCGCTGGGATTACGGACCCTTTCCTACAAATTCGGGCACTTAGACTTATGCGTACCGTGGGCCAGGGAGATGCAGATTCCAGTGACTTAATGAATGACATTCTTGCCACAGGTTAGTTGTTTTATATTTCATTTTCTAGAAAGTGCATTATCTCTACAATGACAATTCTCAGTTGGCTGAGATTCAAATATGATGTAGAATGTGATGATGTTCAGTGGGAGGGGGTGATTATAAACTATATGTTTATGGTGGCATATAACTTTTTTTGTTTGTCTAATCAATGTACCTGAATGCAGTGGAAAGCTTTTGCCATTTGTGTTTTTGCTTCCTTTCTGGGAAGAAATAAAATTCTCTTTTTATTGTGGTTTTAAATTTTGGCTGAACTGAGTGTATCCGCCAAAACAACAATGTTTGCTTGGGATCAGACAATTTCTTATGGGTATAATACATATTTTTGTTTCTAGTTCCTATGCTTTATACAAGATTCATTGATTCCTTTATTTCAAAAAAAAAAAGATTCATTGATTCCTGTCACAATAATTGGGAAATAGGTTAGGTTGAGATTTGTTATCTTGTAAATCCTTTATCCTGCAAAATTTCCCTATAATATGTTTAAATTTTTTTAACCCTTTGACTGTGGATTCTTTATCTAGGTTGCGACAAAAACTGAGTCAAACAAAAATGCAGGGAATGCTATTCTATATGAATGTGTTGAAACTATCATGGGGATTGAAGCTACCAGTGGCTTACGTGTTCTTGCCATTAATATTCTGGGAAAATTCCTGTCTAACTGTGACAACAATATCAGGTAATCTACCTTTTTGACCTTATAGGAAATGCTAACATCTCATTGTTGTTTCTTTTGGATTGTCTTTAGATGGAAAAGTAGGAAACTTAAGAACCAGGCTTTTGAAATTTGAAAGATAGATTTTTTTTTCTTTTTTTATAATAATTTCTGGAAGGCTTTGTTTGTCATCATTCCATAAAGGTCATTCTAGGTCAGGCTTCCTATAGCAAACTTATCTATATCAAATTGTAATGCCGGTTTTTAGATGGAGTTTTATATTGATAAGGAAATGTTAGACACAACCCTGTTTACAGTCCTGCAGTCCGCATCCATTTTTGAATTTTTTTTTAAATATTATACTTCATCTAAAGGGATATATACTTTTATAAAAGATGAAGTATATAACGAATTGTATCGACCTATATTTCGAAAAATGTGAAAAAATTTCTAATGAGTTATATACCTTGCTACAAGATATACATACCTTTTTGAACAACTATCATAGTATTTGGGACTATAGATGAGGCTAAGAGGGACTGTGTGCAATAACCCTGTATTGATAATCATACCATAATAAATGAATGTATTGAATGATTTATCTGGTTCTTTCTTCTACTTTCTGGTTTATGCCCCCTCTCTCTAATATATGATCTTTTCCTGATGAATCTTGAAGATATGATCTTGCAGTCATTAACTTCATACTTTTTAAGTAATGTTTCAGATATTGCTTACATTTAGCTTATTTTAGGCTAGGTATGCTATGCCATTCATGTTTGTGCTTGGGAAGTAAGCTCCAAAGTGGTTGGTGAAAATCCCCAATCAATTTTAGTATTATTCTTCTGACTAATGTATTCTCTATGCAAACAATTCTTTACATGTTTGGTACCTGCATTGGCTCATCTGAGGGGGTGCCGCAACGTTTGCGTAATGTTAGGTTGTCTTGTTCTAGAAGGAAGTAATAGTTAACCATCACAGTCTTTTGTCCTATTCATGAATCACTTCCAACAGATATACACAGCTATCCAACTACAAACCTTGTATTAAAATAATATTGGTGAAATTTGAGCGAACAACTTCACATCTCAATGTTACAGTACGGATGTTATGGAAAACTTTCTAGCATGCAAATGCGATATTATAAATCCTTAGGATTTTTACAAGTATTCAAATTTGTTTATTATGAAATCATAAAATTTTAAGTTTATAAATAGATGGATAGCTGAATATTTGGTTATTTTTTATGATGTATCAGATATGTTGCTCTGAACATGTTAATGAAGGCTGCTGCTGTAGATGCTCAAGCAGTGCAGAGGCACAGGGCAACAATATTGGAATGTGTCAAGGTACTGGTGTTCTCATATAATGTGCATATCATTACTTTTAAAGCTCTTTGATCCCTTTGCATCGAGAGTCCTCTTAAAAAAAGAAGAAGAAAAAGCATATTGTAGAACAATTGCATTCATTTTTCTGAAATTCTATTATTTTCCGAATCTTGCATCATAAGTGTGCTCTCTCAACCTTTATCAATTTTTCGAATAGAAATTGGACACCACCGTCACCTTATCTGAAAAGAAGTGTACTCAGCCATTCAATCTTTAAAATTTTTCTCTACTCATAAAGCCTTGAGAGTGTGCTTTTGTACACTTACAGGACTCTGATGCTTCTATTCGGAAGAGGGCCCTTGAACTTGTGTTCCTTTTAGTAAATGATACCAACGTGAAGCCGCTGACAAAAGAGCTTATTGAATATCTAGAGGATAGTGACCAAGAATTCAAGGGAGATCTAACAGCCAAAATTTGCTCAATTGTTGAAAAGTAAGTTGGTTATCTTATATTAGGGTGTTGGTTTCTTTTTCTTTTTATTCAGGAACATTATATTATCTCTTTCGTATATCTGTGATGTTCATCTATGTGGATGCATTTAATTTATATATCAGAAGTGGGACATTTTGCCCTTTCCATATCATTCATATTACTACATTTGGTACATGCTGTGCTTTTTCTATCCATTGTTACCATATAGGGGAACGTTTATCCATTAGGGTGTAAAGTAAAAGTACTGTTCTCATCTCCAAGTTTTGTAGAAAAATTTCCCCCCAGATTATGTTAAATACTCCTCAGTTGACCTGGATTTATATGTCCCTTGTAAGCATGCCAATTGTTAAATTACTATTAAATTTTCTTCTTCTTAAAGCATCTCCAATGGATATGCTAACTAAACAAGATGTTAAAGTGCCATGTCAGCACTTTAATCCTCCACTAGACCCTTATTTACTACTCTCTCATTTAATTGGTTGTTGTTGCTCCAATGGATTGGCTAAATAGCTCTGAGGAGTGATATAATAAAAAGCAATTCTTTGTTGGACATTAACAAAAATAATGTTAATAGCGTTGCCCTATATGGTAACACTGACTTATTGGTTTGTGATTGATTTGATCATTAAACAAACAATGATTGAAAAAATTTGATGTAAGCTGTAAAATCAATTAAAATTTATGTTAGCTGATGCATTGATAATGGTATATTGGAGTGTCTCACATGTGGCAGAGAATCAGTTTCTTTGCCAGTAAGGTAATCATGCTGTCAAATCAAACCTGGGAGATTCAAATTCTTGAATCATCCAACATGATTACAAGGCTCAAGGGAAAAATACATATTGCCTCGTACAAATGCTTCCAGGCTCTGAAAAGGACCACCCATGCAAATTTTTCTCCTCCCTTTATTTGTTCTTACATGGGAACAATACAAAATATTTTATATTCTTCAATTTTTAACCTGTGGATGTTCTTAATATTCTTTACTATGATGAAGAGGAATCTGCAACAGGAGAATATCTAAGGGATTTGGTGGAGAAGAAAAAGCATAAAACTAAACAGGGCTGGAGAAAGTGTAAAATTGCATTTTTTTTTTAATCTATGATCTCTTCAGGTATTTAAAAAAACTAACTCCAAGTTGTATTCTATAAGAAGCTAGTAGGACATGAAATCCCAGATATTCTCCTTCTTTCCCCTTTGTCTCTCTCGCGGCGACGGCGGCGGCGGCTTTTCTCTACAGGCAGTTTCAGTAGAGCAGACTCTTGAGGAGGGTTCTGTGATTTGGAAATATCCGTGGTTCGAAAATTAAGTTATTATGTGTTTATGAGTATTCTGATATAAAGAAGGAACAAGTGATTTTTTTCTTTGTTTGTGTTTTTTGTGAATTAGCTATTAAAAAGGATTTATAAAATGTGAAAAAAATAGTAACAAATAATTTATAAAATATTCATTTAACAGTGTGTTCACATATTTTTTTTTAGTTGAATAATTTGAAATAACTTAATTCAGGGGTTGACTGGAATTTATATAACATTTTATATGAGTTAATTATGACATATAAATTCTCATTTATTGATTTGATAGAAATATTATATGATAAAAATTTCTAATTTATATCACACATGCCAATAATTGATGTGTGACTATAGGATAGAAAAATAACAGGCAACCAGTAAGAAAGTATATTGGATGATTGCATTTAAACTGTGAAAATAACATGTTGATAGCCGGGGAAAGAATAAGAAATTTAAATAAAAAGTTTAATACACTAAAAGAAGGAACAAAAGAGCTATCAGCTAAAGAAAAAGATGAGGAACAAACCAACCTCCTGAAATTATATCTTTGTCTGATTGACTGGTTCCCCTTTTGTTCTTTGGCCTTGTGCTATCATCTTCTGAATCTGAACTACTTGAATCTTCATCAGAGGATACAGCTAATGATTGATTCCATGGGCTGGCTCTCTTCATGGTGAAATAACCTCACTGAATATAAGAAAAACTACATCAATTACAGAGGCTAAAAACAATTTAGTACAGGATATATTCAGGCATACTACATCAATTAAAGTCTGCACTCACATGTCATGTGCAAATTAAAGGCCAATATTGAAACGCTGAAAAACAACAAGAAATCATTACCCTTCGCATTCCTAAATAAAATGGTTGAATATCCACATGTCCGATCATTCAGGGGGAGGGGGGGCTAGTTGATATTCATGAGCTTTTTTTTCTTTCGAAAAATTCCATCTATTCATACACCCATAAGAATTCTATGAGAATTTCCGAGATCAATCCCTATAAGAATTGTAATAGTTGATAATCAACAGAAAGTTGTTTGATAATGGTGCTGTAATCATAGAAATGCTAGTCATACTAAAATTTCATGATCAATTTTCATCAGGTAAATAGGTCTGCATTTGTACTTGCATAGCCGCTATAATGTCACCCAACTAACCTAGTTGAATAAAGTCACTCGTGCCACATCACTTTCTTAAAAAAAATGTCCAATTTTTCTTTTTTTTTTAAAAAAAAAAAACTAATCAAACTAAAACAATGCAAATGAATTTTCACCAAAAAAAAAACATCGCTTATGAATAGTTCATCTGATTCAGTTACCATGATTCTAGATGTTCAATCACTCTCAATCCCACTGTTCTTAAATCTTAACCTATGCCATCAGCCATCGTGCCCACAAAACTAACATCATAAATGCTGGTCACTGCATAATCGAAAGCATAAAAAATAGCAAGAATTTTAAAAAGAGTATTCCAAATTAAAACTATATGCGAAGCACAAAAAAAAAAACACCACCATTGACTCTGTTTAATGTATTAATCCCAGGCTTCCCAACCCATTCACAACACTGTAAGAGCTTCTGAACCCTAACTGAACCAATCAAAACATGCATCGCCATTCACTCCCCTCATGTTAATGTGTGAAAGAAATGTTTAATTGCAAGTAATAACAAAACAACACCCTCCCAAAAAAGAAGAATTTTTTTTTTCCAAACTGCAATAAAATCAAACGTTCAAGAAGACCTGGGAAGAACCAAATACCTGTGGAGGCCGCAGGCGTGGGGAGACGAGGTGGATGAACTGGGAGAGGAAAAGTGAGATTCGGGAGAGAGAACTCAGAAAAGTGAGTACCCGTTTTAAGGGATTTCATTCACCCCCAATAACTCAATGTAAGTGAGGGTCCGATTTATTCAGACCTATCGATTTTTTAAAGGAATTTTGTTCGATTTTTATAAGTTTTTATATAGTTATATTGACTTTTCTATAATATGGGGTGACGGTATTCTGATAATTTTTAATGTGTAGTTAGAGTTAATCATGTAACTGGTTGATTGAGGTGACTGTAGAGACTCAAACGATATTTTCCAATTTTATAGGGACAAACTGATTTAGCTAACTTTTCAGGGAGTTGTATCAATTTTTCCCTATTATCCAATAAGATAGGGACATGGGGGATTTGTCGATTATACATGAACCTTTTTCGATTTTCATAAGTTTCTAGAGAGCTATATCGATTTTTCCCTTGAAAACAAGGGGTGGACGCATTCTGATAACTTTTAAGGGTTAACCATGTATCTGGTTAATTGGGTGAGTTGAGGTGACGATGGAGATCGAAATGATATTTTTCTATTAACATAGGGACCTGTGGTGAATTTTCAATTTTACAGGAATTAAAACTGATTTAGCTAATTTTCTATGGAGTTATGTCGATTTTTCCCAAATTTATTTCATATTCATAAATATATCTTCATAAGTATATATTGAAAAGATCCTTCCAACGAGATAATGATCATGGTGGAGGTTGAGATTTTTCATCCAAGAAGGAAGCTGTTGGAGAGACCTTGGAGGAGGCTATCATATGAGCAGATCTCGTAATAAGAACTCCAGATGTATCGAGAAAAGGAGCATTGGATGGCTGTGCGATCAGAGCAGACTAGGGGGCAACCCATGTTCTTGAACTAAAGCTTTCTGTTTGGGTGGAGTAATAAGAGGGGAATAAGTAAGAATAAGCATGGAATAGGGAAAAAAAGTGCTTGGGTGAGGGGAATAAGATGGTATTTGGATGCTAGAATAAAAAAAAATAAAAGGGTATAGTAATCCCCCCTTTCCCATGGAATTATCATATTCTAACAATCATAAGCGGGTCCCACTATTTATTTTCTTTCTTTTTTCATTTCAAATCACATGTCATCACCTCTTATACATCAATGTGGCTCACATGTCAAACCAACTTTTTACACTTTATTCATATTTTATTCTTTATCAACTAAACACTTCAACCTTTATTATTACGTTTTCCAATGAGAATAGCTTAAAACATAATCAAACAGAAAATCACTTATTCTATTGATAAAGTCAACAATTCCTAAAATAGGTATAAATCCCATAATAACTTATGTCTCTATTTAGACGGGCCATTTCAGAATAAGCAATCCCTTGTGAGAAGTTTGTCATGAAAAAATTTCTAAACACAAAAACTATGTCTGTGGGACTGAACTGAAATTCATGACCAGTTTGCCCAAGAGTCTAAACTCGTAGGAACAGAATGTGCCTTCGAGGCCTCTTCTAAAGTTAGTACACTGTTCTACTAGACGGTCACACAAGGATATCTGAACCATAACCTCCAATGTCATGTTACTAAATTTCCTCTCAAAAGCCATCAAGATCAGAGTGCCATCTAGCTGGTTTGGTCCGTTTCTCATCCTGAATAAGAACACTCAATAAAGTTGAGTGAGGGGAACCCCATATTAGTAGCTCTTGCCTAATAATTCCTCAATGATCTTACCATTGATCCAAGGGTCATACCAAACATTTATAGACTTGCCTTCAAAAATTATATATCAAACTTTTTCTACAATTCAGGATCTTGTTGCAATGATCTGCTTCTGAGAATTGGTGCTGCTTGAGGGAGGGATATGGTTCCATATGCTAGCTCCTTGAGATATCTTTTTTTCGACTCATGTGGACCACAATGAGGGCTTCTCACTAACAAGATCCCAAAAATGTACTCCCTGAGTCCCTCTGTTCCAATCTTGAATTCATTTGATCCCCAAACCTCCTTCCTTAAAGGGCTTGCAAATAGTGATCCTGATGCACCATTCATGGAAATCATATCCTGAAGCAGATAATTGAGCTAGCATGATGTTTTAGCACTTCTTTATAGCGTACAAAATTTAATCAAATCCTGAAACAAGTTTCATTCTCTTTGCAGGTTTTCCTTTGATAAGTTTTGGTATATTGATCAGATGCTCAAAGTCTATTAAGGTAGTAATGCTTTGAGTGTCATCTTAGAGCTTTCTTTTTTCTTAATTTTATTTATTTATTTTTTCTGATGGAGAATCAGTTTCATTTTATAAATTAAATCAATGGCTGCATGAATAGATCTTGTAATGAACAAACATGATTTCACTAAAGTATGAAGTCATCTGGTCATGTAATGTGGTGCCTGGAAGTTATACTTATGTTTATAGAGCGAAAACTAGGTGGTGAGGACAAGAATGTTGAAATATTGTGCAAGCCTTTCCAGAATCCTGCTCCTTTTAAATTAATCATGTGAGAGAATAGAAAATTGAAAGAGACAGTTATAGATATAAAAAAAACTAACCATGAGGTACAGGATTGATCTGACTATTATGATCCTATCTCCAAAGCTCCCCAAAGATATTTTATTCCTTTATAATACCCTCGTAGTTAGGTAAATTGAACTAGGATATTGGCATGGTCCAACCATTCTTTGGATGCTCAATTCCATAACACTCGCATTTAACAGGAGTGATGGCATTTAAATAGTACTCTAGGTTCAGAAATGGCTTCCTGAGGAATTGTTGCCTTACTGCTCTCATAAGTGAAGTATTTCCCATATCTTGGCTTAAACAGAATCTCAGGGAGAACCATTACAAGAATTATTTCCTGTTTCCAAAATTTCAGAAATATTTTCATCACATATTATTATATAATATTAACACTTGTTTTGTGCACTGGTGCATGAGATACAAAATGTAGCCCGTTGTAATATATGCAATGTATCATCAAGTTGTCATGATACTTCTCTTTTTGCTGTTGATACACTTTGGGATTTACATGATGTGTAAACTCAGAAATTTAATTGGGAAATACAGGTTATATCTCTGATATTGATCATGTGTCTATTGGTCAACAATCTCTCCAGTTTGTGTTTCTTTGTAAATTATGTAATCATCTCAGTATAATGCAATTCATTTTAATCTCTCCAGTTTGTGTTTTTTGTAGGATTGCTTCAATGCAAAACATGAAATTAAGTGAATGATTTGTGATAATGCTTAATTAATCTATGTTGGATACTTTGCTTTTCAGTTCTAAAATCCATAACCATGTTATTCTTTCTTGCATATTTAATTACATCCAGTCATGATCTGATGATAACCTGTTGTAAATTTTTGTTTCCATATTCATTTTCTCAGTCAAACTTCTGTGATATCATGTCTATAGACATGAAGTTTCTGCTTATGTAAGTGTATCGGGATATTCTCTACTTGTAATGGTTGAGGACACAGTCATGCCTGTACTTTAGTTGATGAATTCACTTGTATTTGTTTTTCACTGTAGATTTTCCAAATTTGTTCAGATATTTTTATGTTTTATCAATGGTATTTGACTAAGAAATGACAGTGTCATCTCACGAGTGCTGGAAATTTTTTAGCTTTAAATCCATTGGTCAACCTGAGCTGATGAGACCTATATGCATTTCTAACTCTTTACATATAACAGGCTGGAAATTTTGTTAAAGATGAGATATGGCACACACTTATAGTTGTCATAAGCAATGCCCTTGATCTCCATGGTTACACCGTGAGATCTCTTTACAAAGCTCTGCAAAGTTCTTGTGAACAGGTAATTTAGAGATCCATATATAAAGATTATGAATCATATTAATCATTTATGTTATTGATTTTCTTTTCCAAACTTAATTATGTAGGAAAGTCTTGTTCGGGTGGCAGTCTGGTGTATTGGTGAATACGGGGAATTGTTAATTAATAATATCGGAGTGCTCGATATTGAAGAACCAATAACTGTGAGTACCCTATTTCACTTCAATTAGATTTTTTTTTTGGGGGGGGGAGGGGGGTGGGTGGATTCGACTTGAGACCTATGGGGAGCAATCCCATGGCTCTAGCCAAAGAGCCAAACCCATGTGGGTTACTTTTTAGTTGTGTATGATCTATTTTTCTTTTTCCGAAGTTGATATTTTCTAAAAATGTTTAAGCGGACATGCTTGTAAAACAATAACAATGTTTTTGTGATGTCTTCTATTTTTTTAAATTAATTTCTCCTTAAGTTATCATTTAATGTACTGGAATGCAGCTTGATATCATATCATCTTGCATGAGGGGCATGAAAATTAATATCTTTACCAACACGTCAAATAATCTTGATTGTCCTCCAAAATTGCTAGAATTTGACTTGATTTTATAATTAGTAACCAATATTTTTAATTATGTCAGAAGAATTATTTCGCATATTATGCATAGAAATCCATTATTTTCTTCATAAGTTCATTATATCGCAGCACAAGTCATTGCTCCTTGATCATATGTCAACCAAGCTCTAACATATTGTCTCTCAGGTCATTACTTTTCTGTAACATCTTGGACCTCTTAGGGCTGCTGGCTCTTCATTTCACTTTTTCTTATGATTTAACTTGTACAACATTCAATTCCGGTGGGCGACCAAAGCCTTTTCTTTCATACAGTGAGACCTTCATTTTCTCTCTTTACATGACTAAATTTGGAATAATTGTTTTGTATTTGAGAAAAGGTGGCTCTATACATCAGGGAGTGGAAATTCTAAACCTTACCTTGTTGTGGATGCATGATTTTTGGTAGTGATACTACATTTCATATACCATTTTTTTTGGCTGCGCTATAAGATTCTGAAGTTATGTGCCTTTTGCAGAGGGATTTTGTCAACTAATGAGGGGTCAAGATTTTTTCCCTTTGATTAGGGAACACCAAATGTTGTGGTGCAAGCTGTCTTCTATCCATGGCTGTCGGACAATGAACTGTCACAGATTCTCTCTCTCTTGAGTATTTAGTTTTCAATTGATAAAGCCAAATTATGTTTTCAAAAACGGTAGCTTTATAGATGATGCATCCTACTTGAAAGGAGGCTCATAACATGGGTACTGTTCCTTCAGATTCACTATTTTGGCAAAATGACAATCAAACATAGGGACGGGTTGTATTGATTGAATTGGAGAAAGTGCTTTTGCTATTTCGGACCTCTTCATGGACTGAGAGTGCTGTGGTTGCAATGATCTTAGTATAGGTGGCTTAGTTGTTTTATTGGAGGAGAGAATTTTCATTTGGGTACACAGTAAACGCCATAAAAAGTAAGAGAAGTCGCATTACAGTTGCAGATTCCAAGGGAAGAAGAAGTTTAAATGCTTTTGAATTCATGGAGACTTTATGATCATAGAATAGATGGATGTGGTGTTTTTATAGGAAGGAGGGGATTTACATTATAGCATATTGTAAACACCATGATACAGGGAGTCCCATTTTCTATGGGTTGTGGATTTCGAGGGAAGGTTTAATTTCATATGTGTTGAAGGGGACTTAATGATATCATCATTTGATGCTGGATAAAATGGACAACCATGGAAGATGACTCCGTTGAAGAGTATTTGAATTATGTTATTGGGTGTGGATGTAATTTCCCAATTTGTGTTGTGAAGAGATGCCATTGCTGATACTCTTGTGAAAGAAGGAATGTTTACAACTGTTTTTTTTATATTGTTTTAATCCCTGCATGTTCCACTATTCATTTTCTGATGGTTTACAATTACAATAGTGGACATCCATTTGTATATGGAAATTGTTGCCAGCCGGAGTTTGGCTTTGAATCTGTGTTGTTAAAAGTAAAATTTGATTTCTATCTCTAAGAAAAGTGCACCGTAAATGTCTTTATATGTATTCCCTATTCTTATGGGTTTTAACATGTTCTACTTATTAGCTGTCTAGTACTTAATGAATTGTTAAGATTGTACAGATATGAAATAATGCCGTATGCCACCATGTGGAATAAAATAGGTTTGCTTGATTACACGACTACTAATATTTTAGGTAGCAGGTAACAGAATCCGACGCTGTCGATGTTGTAGAGATTTCTTTGAAACGTAATTCTTCAGATATCACCACTCGATCTATGTCTCTGATTTCTTTGTTGAAGCTCTCTTCTTGTTTTCCCCCATGTTCAGAGTAAGATATTTCTCATTTTTGTTCTTTGTATGTGTATTCTACTACTATGCCACCTCCTTAAGCAACATTTTGCAATTTTTGTATACCTCTACACATACATACTTATGAAATGGTACACTTTTTGGGGGGCAAATATACATGAGTTGGTTAGTTTTTCTATACTCGAACGTTTCAAGATGTATAACACAAACTTGTTCCATCTCAAAAGTTTTAAGGGTTTTGGTAATCTTAATTGGGGAAAGAAATGATTGGGACCAGATATTTATCCTCATATAAAATCATATGAATGCAACTCCCTTTTATTTAAAGTCATGTAGAAAGTAAGAATATATCTCCAACTTCTTATAGAAGGCCTAGAACCATTTGTTGCTCCATGATGCATGAAAGTATAATATTTTTAGCCTCTATCTATCCTTTCATTCCTTGGCATGTCTATATACTCTATGACATCCAATAATTAAATACTAATCCATGTTCAATACTGCTAATTCTGCCATCTGCTGTTCAGCTTTCTTTCTGTATCATTTGATTTTTAAACACATTCATATGTCATTTCATATAATTAGATGATCTTCCACCATATATTGTAGGAGGATAAGAGAATTTATTATTCAGCAAAACAGAAGTCTTGTGCTGGAGTTGTAGCAAAGATCCCTTGAATTTAATGCTACTATTCAGAAGCATCAGGATATCAAGTATGTGGTTCATCTTCCTATTTAGTTAAATATTGTCAATTTATTTTATGAGTAGTCTTGCATCCTGTTCCTTGTAATCGTATCTACTGACACACTATTGGGTGCATGCATTCAGATCATCTTTGGTTGAAAAGATGCCTGTTCTGGATGAATTAGCTTATCATAACAAGAAATCTACTTCAACACCTGCAAACATTTCTTCGGGAAAAACTAGCCAAGTTACTTTTGGAGCTTCAGTTAAACTTCCAAATGGAGTAGCCAAATCCCCTGCAGCTCCCACTACAGATTTGCTTGATTTACGTTCTGATGGTATCATGCAGCCTATGTCATCTGGTGGTGATTTTTTGCACGACCTTTTGGATATAGGTTTTGCACCAAGCCCATCGTCGTCTGGTAATCTTGTTAGCCTCCATAATCTTTCACTGTCGCTATAGCAGCCACACATGCATGATATTTTAACACTGTTGCCAATGACACCTAATTTTGTTAATTTTATTGTTCTGCTAACTGCTAAGATGTACCTTTTTTTTTTTTTTTTTTAACTTGTCGGGTATTTTGGATGAAAACCAAAGAAGAGTCACATTTTAAATCTTTCTATCCAATGTGGTTTAATTCATGTTTTGTTTTGTAAGCTTCATAAAAAGTGAGCATTTGTCTATAAATCATTTTTTATAGGTATAAAGTAGAAGTACTCATGCAACATGGGGAACATAACAAACATTGATGATGTAAATGAGAATCCTTCCTTTCACGCAGATGTCTAGTGTCTGAGATGTGTGTTTACTGTCTAGTGTGTCGAACATGAATATTTCAGAAGTGTGAATACTTATTTTACATGACTTATCTAATTTCTTTCGCACATTATGTTAAAGTTTTTGCACACATATATTCATCACTCCTCTTGCCTGATTTGATAATCACACTGGTGTTTGGCAAGGCCAATATTTATAGAGCTGTTTTGCCTCTTTTTAGGTAGTGGCACCATGCCGTCCAATGGTGTGGATGCCCTGCTAGATCTCTTGTCAATTGGAGCAACTCCGGTGCAAAATGATTTGTTGGCATCTAACAGTATATCCACAAATCAAAATAACTTGTCATCCATCCCCCAGTTAGAGAAAACATCATCAGTGTCTTCATCTTCAGCACCTACAGGAGCTGCCCTGTCAATGGAGCTTCTGGGTGGTTTATCTACAAATTCTTCAATCCCTGGTAATATAGTTTATATAATTTTATATTTTATTATTGATAGATTCATATTTGATAATTTTTTTACTGTCATTGGCACTGAATACTTTATTGAAATAGTCATTATTGTTTGCTTTTGTAACAGAAGAAAATGCACCGTATCCATCGATTGTTGCTTATCAGAGTGACACATTAATAGTAACTTTCAGTTTCTCAAAACAGCTGGAGATCCACAAAAAACGTGTATTAAAGCCACTTATACAAACGTGTCTCCTAATGTTTACACTGATTTTCTTTTTCAAGCTGCTGTTCCAAAGGTAAACATTTTATGTGTTGCTCTATGTACTTCTCAATGTGCTCACATGGGTGTGTTCCATCAAATCTGTTTTTATCTGTTAATAGATATGTATGAATTAATTTATTCATTTGTTTTTGGGTTTGGCTTTTGTTTATGTTCTTTCGAAGCATAATTTGATGGTTCTTCTTGCTTTCAGGTTTCCAAATTTCCATGTTTGTATTTAGAAACTGCTTGCATATTCATAGATGACATAAATAATGTGATAGGATTTTGATCATGTTGGAATAAATGTGGCTTGGAGTAGAAGATATATTTATCATTAGTAAAATTAAAGTCCCGCTCCAACTTTAAAAATTAGTAACAACAAGTTGAATAAATAATGAAGAGAAGATAACATTGGCTTGGAGTAGAAGTCATTTTTTCATTAGTATAAGATGACACTCTATGTGTGGGGGAGGGAGACAAGTTAAAAAACTTGATTGAATCGCGACAATCAGACTCAGTTCCTCAGTGGCATCTTTAGGAATTCCAGTTCCATCTATGAACATGTTTTGTTTTCAAGTTCGAAAAGGTGAATTAGCTGGAATTGAAAATTTGGGTTCAGTCGACCAAAATCGAAGTCACTCTGTTATTCAGTCAGTCCACCATAATCCAGGGCACGCTGTTAATGGCTTTTTAAGTAGATCCTGAGTGACTCAAATCTCCTGTCATTCCAAATCTAAGACACTTTTTAATTGGAAGGGAAAATAGACATTAGATTAGAGGAATTTAAAACTAAATTTTGTTTCCAATGAATTATTATATTAGTACATATCCACTCTGTAAATGAGTAGGAAAATAAAAATTCATATCACAGAATATCTATTTGGCTTGAGGCATGTCAATGTTATTTCCATGATTGAACTGTCAAAACATATTCATGTTTGCATCATCAATCAGATGGTCTACCCACACGGGGTTGGCTCTGTAGCTACAACAGTGGGCTTTCTCCCTACATGTCTTATTTTTGAATTCCATGGGTTTATCTAATTTTCAGGGTTTTTTATACATCTAGTGTTTTCCCAACTGATGTTGGGGTTCCTCCAGACACACACACAAAATAAATAAATAAATAATAAAAAAGTTCAAATTTCCCCTTAGATTTTTCCTGCTCTTTAATTTAATGTCAAATTCTCATCTATAGCTTACATCAGTTAATGATATATATAATATAAAATCAGAAGGTCCAATAGATTGCAAGAAAGTCCCCACAGTAGAGAATCTTACAATTATAGACAATCTGATCAATAGCTACGTAAAAGGGAATATGCAATCCCCTAAAAATCACGCACAACTATTTGTCACACTCAGACGGCTGATATAATTCACCCTATTTCCCTTGGTCTATTGATAGGATGCCCAATAATAAAATAATTTCCATGCAGATTCATGTCCTTATACCCATGAAGCACATTGGTCAAAACCTGAAATTACATAGAATTCCCAGAACTAAATCTGACCTGAATCTGAGTTGTATTGGTGAGTCATGTTTGACTCCAGACCTGAATATTTCTGATTTCTGTTCCTTGGCTCAGTTTCATATATGTAGAACCTCACATAGAGTGGAACATGAGCCGTTTTGAAATGTAGGTGTATATAAATATTTATGCGATTGTCATCACATGAACAGTAACCGGTTGTTGTAGTGATGTGGGATGGGGTAAACTCATCTGATGATGCATTTGGTCCGAGTGTGTAAAATCACTAGATCAGAAGAAGATCTCATCCAGTACTTTTTGAGAGTCGGCTGGGCTAAATTCAAGTCCAGTACTCAAGCTGGTGTTGTTTTGATTTCCCCTGCCAGGCTGAAGTTGCACTACTTGGGCAATGACTCATAAGCTACAGAAATGCATATGTCAAACAAGATACCATGATACATCATCTCGTATGTCTGTATGTCAGATATTGGATGGTTGGCATCGCCAGTTTAATTTTTGCATCATTTGGTAGCTTTAAAGCATGATGGTGAATGAGATTTGAGGGAGTCCATATGGTTTCACATAACATATAATTGACAGTCTGGTATGTCTATGTTGTTCAAATTTCGACTTACTGAGGGTTCTTATCTGAAGTAATGCTGCTCTCTGCTTGAATATATTTGGATGTTTCCGACGATGCTTTTATGAAGTTAGGTTGAGGACCCTGTTCTGGTGTTTTTGTCCTGCACTTTGTTTGCCAAATAGTTGACATATTTATCTATCCGAGTTCAAGTCAGATTTGTATTATGTGATCGTATGAGATGGACGATGTGATTTTTGAGCATTCCACTTCTAAGGTCCATGTGACAGTGCTGATTCTTCTCTGCTTTCTCATTGCACCAGTAGGTGGAGAACAATGTGATCGTGCAGTCTGTGTCCTTTGGAAATTGTGGTGGTAGAGGGAGTATTGAGTTTTTGTTTCCGAGTGTGAAATGGAGATGAGTGCCAAGAACCTTGTTCTTTAATCTCGAATATCTTAACCAATAGATGGAATGTTAAGATTATCAGTAATGACCTTCAATAATATAACAAACTGAATTAATGAACACAAACACAAAAAAATATTTTTACTTTTATATGTCAACATGTCTATCTTCTCAAGTAGAACATATAATTTACTAATATGTAGCTGAAACTCAGTTGTAGCCAATCTGATTATCGTACCACGTATATTCCATTTCCAAATTCAATGCAGATGTTGATCTAATGTTGAAATATGTGTGTGGTTTTACAGTAACTTGACTATAAAACTATATTTGACAAACTTCTACCTTTCCCTCACTCCCTCCCTCCCTCCCTCTCTTACTCTCCTTCTGCTGGGTGAAGTAGCTATATGTTTGAGATTAATTTAGATTTTTCATAATTGAAGAGATTGAAATATATCACTTTTCATGTATTGTATTACAACTAGTGTTCACGAATACAAAACCCTCATAATGTTCATTTTACAGTTTTTTCAATTGAAGTTGGATCCAGCCAGTTCCAACATTCTTCCTTCAAGTGGTAACGGGCCTATAACACAAAGTATGGTTGTTACTAATAGCCAACAGGGGCAGGTACTTGAAATACATTCTCCTACCAATGCCTTCATGTTTCTTTTCAAACTCTGGAATATCTTGCTCTTTATTTCATTCAGCAGGTTACTCACGCTATCCGAAAAAGGATTTCCGTTTATGCCTTGTTTTTATTGCCTAATTATTTTTATTTTTAATTTATGCTTTATAAAGCCTTTTTCTCTATTGCAGAATTTTGTTTCTAGTTACCATAGGTTTTATCAGAGGTCCACTTTTAAGACTATACCTATTTGCAATGCATCATAGATTATCATAAATGAATTTGCTGCTTGAAATGGCGGATGCTGTTTGTGGATGATGTAACATTGTTGATGACTTGATGATGATACAAGGATAGCAATATAGGCTAAATTAGAACTTAGAAGGATGGAAACATTTATTGAGTCCAGTTGTACTATTCTGTTGGAGGTGATGTGCCAACTCTTCTTTTTGGTTGTCAGAATTAATCTTACACATTATATTCTTTTTTCCCGAGAAATCAGTCAAAAATTCATATTGCCAAATCACCTTCTTCTCAATAATCAAAAGCAGTTGGGAAATTGAATATGTTTTGAACTGGAATAAAGCAGGTTGGTATAAGAGAGAAATAGCCTAACATTTAATTAGACCATATGGACATGTACCACATTTTTGCACTTATGGAAACTTCCTAGAAGGGCATGCATATGGTGATGAGATGAGGATGATGGTTATAAAAATGGATATGTGAGATGAAATTATGGCGATTTTCTATGTGATTGACCACTGACGGGAAGTTGTAGCTTAATGTACTTCGTATTTTTTGACACCAGATTATTTGGAAACGGACTATGTTTTGTTACTTGGTATAATCTGTTGAGATTCTTTTATGAATTTTGGTAACATCAAATTTATGTATATTCTCAAGTTTATTACTAAAAACTGTGTAATTCGACATGTGCATAGATAATTTCATTGTCCTAACGTATTAAGTATTTACAATTTAGACACAATGTAATATGTGCTGGCTGTTTAGAGCAATTTTGGAAAACCAAGATCTTCATATTAGATTATCAAGGATGCAATGTGTTTTTAGATTCTTGAAATATCACATTCTATGTTTGAGACAATTTTAGATTTCTCCATATCTATGTGCTTCGCACATGCTTTTTAGCAGCTTGACAATTAGATATTGATGCTTAATACCCGTCAGAAACTCATGACATATAGGAATACGATCATATAGCTTTACATTGTATCATCATGCACCATGCATGCATAAATGCTTTGGTAAAATATGCTAAAGGTTGCTTAAACAAATATCATAACCATGATGTGATAAAACACATGCATAATCACTCATAGAGCATGCTCCACCTGTTGCTATAATTACATGAAAAAAACTTGTACACGCTATGTCCTGTACGTTCATATATGTAGAGGTGTATCTTCATACCTATGCCCTTATTGATCATGAGAATTTCATGCATATTCAACCAGATTATAGGTATCTATCATCCTAAGTTTAAGCAGGGATCCTTTTATTTTTTCAGTATTACATCCTATCTTGTCTTGGCTATTTCGTCTTCTTTGTGAAAAACATTTTAAAAAAGATTCTCATGGTTCAAGCATGGATGCATCATATTTATGTCCATTTTTGTTGAATTAGTTTTGAAGAGGATATATCCAGTATCCCAATTTTTGTCTTTGCTTAAACGTGAATGAGGTAGAAATTCCCAAGTTATCTGAGTTTCTCTAAATTTTATCAACAAGCAAAATTTCAAGCCCCTGAAAATTGAATGATTTCTTTTTCTTTTTTTAATGGGACGGCTGTAGTGACTAAAGGGTTATAGAAACATCGTCCCAAGATGTGGACCTGTTTCAAAAGATGTGGACCTGATAATCCAATATGTCGGACATCCCAGATTTTGAAGATACAGTGACAGTATAGTCATTGCACTGGACTAATCTGATATACAATTCTCATTGTAATTTTATATTCATATAAACTCATCTGTCGGAAAATGTAATTTTTTTGAGAAATATGCATTATATATTATATGGTCTCTTTTATTTTGCCTTTGGATAAGATGATTCATAATCACCCCGCATCATGATGTATGTGTTTGTTTGCGCGTCAAACTCCTTTATCTTAAAACGATTTAAGAAAAACTTTTCCTTTTGATATTAGTAATTCCATTCCACATTGGCATCTCCAAGAGGTGTTCTGACTATTTTTCTTTTGCTTGATATCAGAGAGCCCTCGCCATGCGATTACGTATATCTTACAAAGTGGATAACCAAGATAAGATGGAGCAAGGACAGGTCAACAATTTCCCGGACAGCCTGTAAGTGTTGGTTTTTGATGCATTCACTTGGAGAAATTTTTCTTCTTTTCATTAAATTTCTGTGGTCTCTGATATCAGAAGTTCTGTTTGTCATTTATCTGACCCACTTCAACTACCTTTGGCTTGGTTTTGGTTTTTTATTTTTTATATTTAAATCATTCATTCAAGTCAGAAAAAAAGGTGCCTATTTTTGTGGTTGTCAATGAAAACTATGCATGTTTCAAAAGAGACATCATCATTTCTGTGGTGAATTCTACTACATATATTGTAAGACTGAGTTCTACTTTTATCAGTTTCTGATGTGCTATAGGACGTCAAAATTAATGAATGAGCATTGATACACTCGGTCCATTTTATAACCCGTTTTGTAGTCCACTGATACTGCGTTATCATAGTGTATGGTGTAAAAAAGTTTGTCATTTTTTCAATGCGAAAAAAATACACTAATGTATTTCAGTATATATTTCATTTCATTTAACTGCATGTATTTTAATAGGAGAGTATGATTTTTTTTAAAAAAAAATCAATGTGGAGTGTAATTGGGGATTCATGCCGCTGGGTACTGAGGCCTTTTTTTTAAAATTTTTTTTCTTACATACTTACACTTATGTAAACAAAGGCCAATAAATAAAAATAATCTTCCTTCAGTTAAAAAAATTATCTCACACTCTGAATCACATTTTAAAAAAATGTCAAATCTATTTTTATTTTAAAATCAAATAAATGATGGCATTTTATATATCCTTAATTTTTTTTTAATACCAAACACTGATAAATGTTAGCATTCTATAATCTCAAGTAAATGTTAGCATTCTACAATCTCAACCTAATGTTAGATGATGTGCTATTCACAAAAAAATTCACATCTGAATATAAATTAATCATAAAACATGTAACAAAACAACTAAGCGCGGTAATTACAATTATTTGAAATCCTGCTGCAAACCACTAACTGTTGGAACATGCTGAATATAGTACTAACAAGTGCGCACAACTTATGATACATGTATACCATGAATCCACATCAACCACAAAACATTGTATAAAACCATGTTATACCACTTCATCATCAACAAATAAACATGGAGATCAAGATAATCACCAACAAAACTCGTAGAAAAGCGTGATGAAACGACATCAATGGCGCCTCTGATGGGTAGAGGTAGTAGTAATGGTAAGAGTTGCTTTGAGAATCCACCAGAGGAGGCGGTGGAGCCTTCTTTGCATCCTCATTAGAGGGAGGACTCTTCGAAGAGTATGAATTCTCTTGTGGTGGTGGTGGTGGCGGCGGCGATTGATTTAATGTGACATAGTTTTTAGGTGGAGAGGGAATTATAATAGGTGGTGGAGATTGAGGTGGTGGTGTTGGTGGTGGTGGTGGCGGCGGCGGGGGCACACATAGTGAGGGGCACGTATCACACTCGCTTATGCAGAGTAGGCCCTCGGAAGGTGAGTAGACCGTTGGATCATCGGCCAATCCTAGGTCCATCATCATCGAAAAAATCACAACCATCCATGTCGCGAAGGACCGAAGTTTTTGATGCATGGAACTGCTGTGCTGCACCATGTTTTTGTGTTTTGTGGTGGTTGATGTAAAGCTTGTCTCAGTCATATAGAGAAGTGAAGGTTCTAAAAGAGTTGTATCCTTGTATGCAAGGCAAAGCTACAAAGAAGATGCTTCACATTTTCCTTTTTTTTTTTGTGTGACAACAGTTAGCATGGATGACAAAGTGAGAAGCTGGCGTTTCTTTTGCAAAAGTGGTAGATGCTATATGAAATGTTTTGTTGGACTTATTTCTTGCATTTCGATTTTTGGATCATCCAGAAAGTATTGCATGTAGCAATGAAGTTTCTGGCTATAGTTTCTCTTTCTGTATAGTCACATTGTTGTAATTCTGTATTATATGTAGGGGCATTATGGCCATGTGTTAGGGCTATATATACTTCTTTTGTGGATTCAATTGAAAGACTGCCAGGTTTATAATCTCATCCAAAAGTAAATAAAATTCTCTCTGCCCTCTTCGTGGAACCCAATATTTTCAAAATGTTTTTATATTTATGGTGAGCATTTTTATGATTTTGGAGAATTCATCAAACTCAAATGTTACACTTGAGAAGGATTTTTTTTCTTTCAACTCTCATTTCATAAATATGTAATTTGAAGTTCACATATTAAATCAAATCCAACAAGGTCTAAATGATTCCATGTGGAATTCGAACTTATAATAAGAGCTCCCATTTTTATCAAGCCCTTTTTTAATATCCAGATAGGAGAGAATCTAATGTCAAGCTTGTTAAACAATAACTTTTGGATACTTTTCTCTAAACTCAATCCTCCTTTCCTCTTGCATCTATTCTCTTCTACTTTTTTCCCCCCTCTTTTCATTTAATTGTTCTATCCATTCAAAAGTTTCCAGATTTCAGATTCGTCCCCTCTGTACTTCATCACCTCAACTCTTAAATATGATGGCTGACAGATCCTCAGATCATGAGTTATTTTATTTTATTTTATATATATATATTTTAGCTATATTTTATTTTATGTTATATTTGGAGGGGGAGGGTGTCGTGAGCTGGATATCTCTGATACCAGAATAAAAAAACAATACATGCCGCATAATTAAAACACAAAAACAATATAGCTTAGCTTAAGGGAGCGTTTGAACGTGGGTTTGAGAAGATTATAGTTTTGCAGGAATTTGATTTTTAAACCCATTTTTAAACAGAAAAAAAAAAGAAACCGTAGCAGAGACATTTTTATAAATTAATGTTCAAAAACTAGTTTTTTCTATAATCTGTAAAGAGGAAAAACTGTAAACTCAATTTTTGAGAAAAAACTAATTCTCAAACGTATATCTAAACACTCTCTAAATCTACATCCATAGGATAAAGTTTGATAACATACAATATAATACAAATAAGTTTTTCTCTTATGCCGTGTTTGGGACTGCGGCGGATAACTCTGTGTTCGGAAAAGCAGGGGACGATAGAGAAGTGTTGTTTCCGAGGCTTTTCAAACACGGAAAAAATAGCATTCCAACACTTGTTACGCTCTCTAGCACGGAATTTGTCCCACTGCGGATCCAAACGGATCTTGTCATTTTCTTCCTTTATCCATCATCTTATCCGTGAAATAAATGGAGACGTACAATAATTTATCATGTCATGTGATGATGATATTAAAAAGAATGATTCATTGCCTTTCAAAGTTTCATGTTATTCATGTACCAACATTGATTTGATAAATGAGTTGTCTAATAAATTGGTATTTCACAACTGTTTGTTAAGCATGGTCTATGAATCGTCTAGGACCCTACAATTATAAGATGAGATTTTCATACTACAACAAAACAAGGTTTTGGTTGACGGACAATTTGAATGACTGTCACTTAAAACTATGATAATGTATCAATCAAGAATGCATGTCACAATAAACATAATTTGGTGATTGTTATTTTTGTCTATCACAATATTATATTTTTGTGACAATTGTTTAAAATGTCTGTCACATAAATACCAGTTATCGTGACATGCATATATGTTAAAAAAAGTCACAAATGATATTTATTAAATGACAAACATTATTTAAATGTTATCATTTGTATTTATTAGGTGATAAACACTCATCACCAAAAAACATGTTACACAATTAAATTTGAAAGCTATATTTAGTATCCCTATAATTATGTTATATAATTAAAAAAATATCTTACAAATATATGAGAATTGAGAAAGCCAAAAAATTTTCCATGTTTCATTTATCTCCATATTTGTTGTTCCAATGTATAATTGCTCTCATACAAATAGGCCTGTCAACGGGTCACAGGTCGACCTGGACCCGATCCAATAAAAAACGTAAAATACCCGACCCGAAGGACTCGACCATACAAACGGGGCAGGTCCGAGTCTACCCCAACCCGATCCCATGGACCCATTGGACCCGATACTATTTTAGGTCTTGGTTAAGAATACTAGTAATAAGTACTAACCCTTCGAATTTTTTTTTATGACCCAACCTAAGTATCCATTACCCAACTAAGTATCCATTTTCCAAGCCCACACAAGCCCACTGTATCAATAACCATTTTCGAGGACCCATACAAGCCCACTATATCAAAAATTATGTCCATCCCAATTCCCAACGAGTGAAAAAAACAAAAACAAAATAAGTGAGATTCACTTTTGCATCCTCATCACAGCCGTCCATCACATATTAGAAAAGAAGTTCCCACAGGTCTCCCCTCTCTCTCGACGCCGCCGCAACAAAAAAACCCAAACAAACCTCCCACAACCCAATCACGCCTCTCATTACAGCTCTGCTCCGGCGACACCAACTACACCTCCCACAGCCGCTTCGCCTCCGACCTCCTCTGATGTCCCCATCACTGGCCCTCAACGGCGGCTTCTACAGTGTCTCCACGGCCGACGACGCTGTCTACGCCCTCGCGCAATGCTGCCGTGACGTCTCGTCCAGCAAATGCTTTGCGCCACTGCCCGTCGCGCACGCAGGCTGTCCTCCGCTTTGAATAGGGATGACAACGGGGCGGGTTGGGACGGGTTTTGTCAATTATAAACTCAAATCTGCTTATAAAATCCTATCCCAAACCCGTGACGTGACGGATTTAACATTTTCATATCAAACTCGTACCATTTAAGTCGGGTTGGGTTGGCAAAGACATGTTTAAGAAAAAAATATTAAAATATATTTTTATGTAATATTTAATTTAAAATGAAATTTTAAATAAAAATAAATATTTATTAGAATAAACCTTACAAAATAAGAAATATAAACTTTCAATTTCCACAACAAGTAACAAATATAATGTTTCAATTTTTTTTTAATACTGAAAGACAACCCGGTGTATATTTATATGATTTCAAATTTCAATTAACATTTGAATTTATTCATTCTTATTTTTTTGATATTTTTTTTGGAACACCAAATGATAAATTATGTAATTATTATAACAAATATTTAATCTTAATATTAATTGCAACTAGGGCGGGTTCAGAGCGGGATTTGGTAAGTAAACCCATTTTTCATCCTAAACCCACCGAGTTTTATTTTATCTATCCCAAACCCAAACTCGATCTGTCCCAACGGGGGCGGGTCGGGTCGGGTACCCTATTAGGACAATCTCATTACCATCCCTAGCTTTGAGTACTGCCTCCTACGCTACTCCAACGCAGTATGCCCGGGTCGACCCGGGCCCGACCCGGGTCTACCGTGTTCGGGTCCACCCCGACCCTGCCTAGACCCGACCCGTTGACAGGCCTACATATAAACATCAACAGCCCGAGTAGCTCTCCCATGCTAGAGCAAATTTTTTTATTTTTTAAATAAGGTAGATATTGCTATCAAACTTGTATTGTTAAAAGAATGGTTACAACTCTAAATTGGAGATAAGAGGGTAAAGAAAGACTTGAAAAAGATTCATAGAGTCAAAGTAAAATAAAGAAAACATAGTGAATGTAATCCCAAGTAAACATGATGTCTACTGGACCACCATAATAGAGAAAAAATGGAAAAGAAGTGAAACATAACATATGTTTTGGCTCTCTCAATTCTCATATATTTGTAAGATATATTTTTTAATTACAATATAATTATAGGGATATTAAATATAACTTTTAAATTTAATCGTGTAAAATGTTTTTTTGTGACATTTCATTAATGTCTGTCATATAATAACTATAAATAGTAACATTACAGTAATGTTTATCACCTAATAAATATCATTCGTGAATTTTTTAGCATGTGTCACGATAACTGAATTTATGTAACAGACATTTGAAACAACTGTCACAAAAATATAATATTGTGATAGACGAAAATAACAGTCGTAAAAAATTATATTTATTGTTACATGCATTCTTGACGAGATCTTACCATAGTTTTAGGTGATAGTCATTCAAAATGTTTGTGATCAAAATCTTGTTTTGTTGTAGTAGATAATCCCATCCTATAATTGCATGGGTCTTAAACTGTGACGCCTGACCCGTTGAGGGGTTGGTAGACCCAATAGTCTCAAGTGGCACATATATTGGGTGGTGATAAGATGCTCATATCACCTAATAGAAGAAGATAAAAAAAAGTTTAAATGTGAGCACAACTCTTACACATCAAGACACATTTTAAAGTTCTGAGTCCACTAGTATAAGCCTGGGGCGATATATAGAAATATCACATGATAAATTATTGTACGCCTTTATTTATTTTACGGATAAAAAGATGGATAAGAGAAGAATATGAAAAAAAATAAAAAACGTTTCTTTAATTTTGATAACCACAATAGTAAAGCATTAATAAATTGGAATTAAACCTATAACCATACCAATGAGTACCAAGAAAAAAAAAACTAACCAGTTGAGAATGATCAAATTTGAGTTGGTTTGGATGATTCACAAACTCAATTGAAAGAAGAAAAAAAACCGAGCTGAAAGCGGTGGGCATCGGAAGACAGACCAAGCGGTGGGCATAATGAGGAAGACAGACCAAGCGGTGGGCATCGGAAGGGGAGCGGCAGCGGACGGCGGGAAGCAAGCGGTGGCGGACCGAGCTGAAAGCGGAGAGGTGGCGGAAGCAAGCAACAGAACTCGGATTGGAGTGGTGGCGGCTGGTCAGGTCGTTCGAGGGGAGGATGGCTGGCAGGTAATTCCTCCGAAACGCAGAAGGGTAGCAGCCCACAACGGGATAGCACGAGGCGACGCTCAAGCGAAATTTCGAAGGTGCTACCGGTGCCTCGGTTCAGGGCATTGGAGCAGAGACTGCCGCGACCTGGTGGTATGCTGGCGGTGCAAGAGAGCGGGCCACCGGGCGGCGGTTTGTCAAAGGGAGATTCCATCTACCCGGACAGCCAAGACGCCTCCTCCTCCTCCTCCTCCCAGTCCCAGTTCGGTTATACGACTTCCTCTGACGCATATGGCGGAGGCAGCAGCCACCTATTTCTCGGGTTGCGTTATCGCCAAGGCAAGAGAGCACGCCTCTTCGCCGGCAGTTGTTAAAGAAACGGTGACTCGTTTGTGGGGACCGGGGGCTTGCTCCATGGTCCGACGGGTAGGGGAGGGTATCTTCGTGGTGGGTGTCTCAGGACCTGAGATCAGGGATGACATGCTTCAGGCAGGATGCATGCGTGGAGTGGAAGGCTCCTTCGCCTTGTCAACATGGTCTCCGGCCTTCGGAGCGATTCCATGCCCCATTTCCAGATGGAGGGTGAGGTTCACTGGACTTCCTCTCCATTGGATGGAGGCGGGATGCGTCACGGTGATGGCTGAGCAGTTTGGACGTCTTCTTGAGATCACACGAGCCGACATGGACGAGGAGGGTCACCTTTTCAAGGAGATGGTGATCGAGGCGGCCAGCCCACCACCAGCGGGAGTGCTTCGGGTCGACATCGGGCGAGAGGGTTTTGATGTCCTATCTTCGGTTCAGCCGGTGGAGACCACCTCCCGGTCATGGGCAGCGGTGGCCGGGGATGCGGCGAGCATCTCCCACTCGAAGGCGACACCGGTGCAGCCAAGATCGAGATCTACGGTGAAAGGTTCGGCCCCAGGTCAGAACATCCCAGAGCAATGGGTCGCATCGAAGAAGGCGCAAGCGACGACCCACGTGTCATCCACGTGTAGCCCGGAAGTGACTAGTCTGGCAGCACCAAAAGCTTTTCAGATGGCGGTTGAGTGTGCAGAGGGGACTGTGGACTCTGAGCCTAGTAGGATGGAGTCTGCTCCTGAATACGTCAGTCAGGAGGCAGTGCCCATCCCCCCTGTTCCATCCGAGGTACAAAGATCAAAATCAGTCAGTGAGGGCGGCTCCGTAGATGCAGTGTTGGCGGGAAGGCCCGACGCGGTTTCAAATATGGAGTCGGATTCGGGTTTGAAATATCCATCCAATTCCCCCTCGTTATCTGGGCCGATTTATGGGCCCCCGATTCGATTCCCTACCGGGGCGTCCGGAGATGACTTTTTCGCCCTACCTCCGCAGACCCGGGTTGGTCATGGACTTGGTGGGATCGTGACCCATCCTCGGGGGAAGACATCTACCGTCAGGTGCGCGACCAAGTGACTTCTGGAGCACATCTTCCTCCGTCTGTTGTAGCGGCGACGGAGAGGCCGGCGTCGGAACCAGGCAGGGACGTACAAGTGAAGATCCCGGTGGTATCGGAACCATGCAGGCACACGCTGGAGAGGGGCCAGGACATCTCGGAGGCAGTTTCGGCTCCAAATCCTTCTCAGCAGCTGGGCCCGGAGGTTCCTACGGCCTCAGATTCCCTTGCGTTATCTCGGGCCCACTGCGTGGGCTTTCGTCTATCGGAGGCTGAACGAAACAGATTCTCCAGATTTCTATGGGAGGCGTTTGGAGGAAGAGGACCTTTCGGTCAGGGGACACTAACAGTTAGTCTAGAAGGGGTACAGGATACTAGGCGGTCATCGGAAGATTCAGTTGAGGAGGCTGCAAGGCCCAGCGGTCGTCAATGCTGAACATCCTCTCATGGAATATCCGGGGTATGCACGACCCCGCTAAAAAACGTGCGGTGTCGGATATGGTTCAAGAACACAAGGTCGATATTTGTTGCATCCAAGAGACCAAGCATGAGGTGGCCGAGGACACTCTGGTACGAAGCATCGGAGGTGGAGGCCGTCTGAACGAGATGGCGTTCAAAGCGGCGGAGGGAGCTGCGGGGGGAATCCTAACATGTTGGGACTCCAATAAATGGGAGCAAATGGAGGTCATAGTAGGAAGTTTCTCTCTATCTGTCATGCTGAGAGACAGGGCGTCGGGTTGGAGCTGGATATGCTCCAATGTGTATGGACCGGCGGATGGAATAGGTAGAGAACAACTATGGAGCGAGCTATCCGCGGCGAAGGCCAGATGGGAGGCACCATGGTGTGTGGTCGGAGACTTCAATGTTACACGGTTTACAGAGGACAGAAATAGAAGTGGCTCAATCACA
Source organism: Acorus calamus (assembly GCA_030737845.1). NCBI lineage: Eukaryota > Viridiplantae > Streptophyta > Magnoliopsida > Acorales > Acoraceae > Acorus > Acorus calamus. Next base: position 23,301,016 of record CM060862.1, on the reverse strand, counting down.
AATGAGATGGAGGCGTTTTCTGGCTGGATCACGGAGGAGGCCTTACTCGATCTCCCACTATCCAACTACTCGTTCACCTGGAGCAATATGAGGGACCCCCCGGCATTGGCACGGCTGGACATGATGCTTATATGCACTGAGTGGGAGGAGCAATTCCCAAGCTGTGTGTGCAAAGGTCTGGTTCGGTCCACTTCTGACCACATTCCATTACTTCTGGAAACACAGACAGGCAATCCTCAGCGACATGCGTTCAAATTTGAATCATGGTGGCTAGGCTGCGAGGGGCTGACTGAGATTGTTCAGGAAAGCTGGAGTAGTGCATCGGGGGGTCTAAGAGGCGCGCGACGGATGGCGTTCAAACTACGCCGACTTAAAAGACGGCTCAAGGCTTGGGGCCGCAATGAGTTAGCCCACCGCAAGGAACTCAAGTTGACATGTCTACGTAAGGTGGAGGAACTTGATCTGATTGAAGAATCTCGTGCGCTCGAGGAAGAGGAGAGTACAACCAGACGTCAGGCTAAGGTTCAGCTCGCGGACATCCTTAAAAAAGAAGAAATCGAGTGGAGACAAAGGTCGAAAGCGCTTTGGTTGAAGGCAGGGGACAATAACACGCGGTTCTTTCACAAGCATGCAAACCAAAGAAAAAGAGGCAATGCCATACACCAACTTGAAGTCAATGGGGAGGTATACACCGAGGGAAACCAAATTGGATCGAAACTGGCTGAGCATTTCCAAGAGCGTTCAGCAAAGACAGAAGATGGCGTCCGAACTGGTTCTTAGAAAGCATCAAGCAGATTCAGGAGGACAACGCAGAGAGGTTAGAGGCACGGTTCTCCGAGGAGGAAGTCAAACAAGCATGCTTCGGAGTTGATGGGGACAAGGCCCCCGGACCGGATGGCTTCGGGCTGCGTTTCTTTCAACATTTCTGGGACACGGTACGGGACGACATTATGGATATGTTCAATGGATTCTACGACAATGCGGCTGGTCTAGGATGCATCAATGCCACTTCGATTGTGTTACTCAAGAAAAGAGAGGGTGCGGTCAGAATTGGGGACTTCCGTCCTATCTGTCTCCTCAATGGATGTTACCTGATGTTAGCTAAGGTCCTCGCCAACCGTATGCGAGACATATGCGGGCATCTCATCGAGGAAGAACAGACCGCATTCCTTCCAGGCCGCAGTATATTGGAGGGGTTCGCGGTGACTCAAGAACTCATCCATAATCTCCATGCGGACTCCAGAAGCGGGGTCCTTCTCAAACTCGATTTCTCGAGAGCGTATGACAACGTAAACTGGGCGTTCCTTTTTCATCTGATGTGTTTGCATGGCTTTAATGATAGGTGGTGCAGGATGATTGAGCAATGTATCGGGTCAGCGAGAGCATCGGTTCTGGTGAACGGAGCCCCATTCGGTTTCTTCCATATAAACCGAGGTCTTCGTCAAGGAGATCCGTTATCTCCGGTGCTATTTTCCTTGGTGGCCAATGCGCTGTGTCTCATGTGCAAAGCAGCTGCGACAGACGGTTGGATCAAGGGCCTTGCATGCAAGGAAGGTGGTACCAACCTATTGATCTCACAATATGCCGACGATACCATCATCTTCGGTTCACCCGAACCATCGTGTATCGAAGGATATCGATTCATAATCAAATGTTTCGGCCTTCTGTCGGGTCTACACATCAACCTGGAGAAAAGCTCTATGCTTCCTATCAATCTGGAGGAGGGAGTCTCCGAGGTCCTCTCAAGGGAGTTGGGATGTTTAGTCCGGGAATTCCCTATTACCCATCTCGGACTCCCCCTTGTGGCAAGAAAAATGCTTCGGAGGGACTGGAATCCGTTAATCGAAAGGATGGAGAAGAGACTCGAGGGTTGGGGCGGACGGATGCTCAGTCTAGGGGGCAAGGTCACTCTTCTACAAGTCGCATTATCAAGTCTACCAGTGTATTATCTATCCATGTTCAAGCTTCCGAAAGGGATATTACACAAGATGGACGTCATCCGTAGAAGATTCCTATGGTGCGGACCTGACAGATCAGTACGAAAGCCACATCTAGTCAAGTGGGACAGGGTGTGCCTCCCCCGGGCCAAGGGGGGTCTGGGCATCCGCAGGCTCATCGAGATGAATAACGCTCTCTTAGCAAAATGGTACTGGCACTGGCTCACTTCCCCGGAGGTGTTTTGGGCTCGCATTTGGCGTGAGAGATATGGGGAGCACCACGGTATCCAGATATCTCATCTGCATCTTAGAGCCTCTGCATTAAGTCGTGGGTGGTTCAAGGGCATGGAAGAGATTGGCTCTTCATTCCAAATGAGGGTGGGCAATGGTCAAAGGGCACTATTCTGGAAGGATGTTTGGTGTGGAGAGGCCTCTTTCATGCACAGGTTCCCTGATATTTACAACTTAGCAGTGGACAAGAATTGTCAGGTAGCGACTCAGTGGGCTATCCGTAATGGCAGTGGTGGCTGGTCCGTGAGATTGAATAGAGGCATGCGGGTCGAGGAGATGGGGCAGGCGGGAAGCCTCACTGACTTACTCAAGGAGCGCCCATTGACTTCTAGCGAGCCGGACCAGGTCTACTGGCAAGTACACCCTTCAAAGGGCTACTCAGCCAGGCGTGGGTATGCTTGGTGGGTGCGCAATGCCGATTTCGACATAGAGATGGCAGCAAAAGTTATGGCATATGGAGACCGAAGATACCCCACAAAATCAAGATATTTCTATGGTTGTTCTTCCAAAGCAGGGTCCTTACAAAGAGCTATAGAGCGAAGTGGTCACCAAACTCTTCAACGACTTGCGCTCTATGTGCAGGAGGCGAGGAAACGGTGGAGCACCTGTTTTGTTCTTGTGTGGTAGCTAGGGAATTGTGGACTACTATAGAGAGAACTTTGGACATCACCCTAGAGATGAACACAGTCAATGATATATGGAGATCGGCAGACCAACTAGCAAACCACACTGATAAATCGGCAAGGGCAGAAGTAAGGCGGGGTCTCATACCGGCGGGTTTGTGGGCCATCTGGACAACTCGCAATGCGGTCATATTTCGTGGCCAACGGTTTTACTTCGAGAACTTATGGGAATCTTTCGTTGGGCTCGCATGCGAATGGGGCACGATCCTTGGGGGTGCTAAGAGAGTGGTCATCAAGCGGGATGACATATGGATCATGGCATGAGAAACAGGGCAACGGGGTTACTTGAAGGAGTTGAACTCTCTTCGACTTCACATGTAACCCGGGTTTTTCCTTTGTACGCTCTCTTTTCCCTTATCTATGTTGTTTTGTTCTTCACTTCCTTGTACCCCTTTCAGCCCAAAGTTTATCGATTAATACAATCGGGGTAGCTTTGGTCTACCATTGTCAAAAAAAAAAACCAGTTGAGAATAGTTTATTAATTAGATAAATTATCTCTTCTGTATCTTAGAGACTTAAGTTTTTTTTTTTTGGGTCAATAAAATATGTTAACATGGTTTTTGGGAGGTTTTGACATTTATAAATACTTTTTAATGGATATTGAGAACAACTTAAAGAGATTCAAATAGATGTTCTGCCCATAAAAATGCACAGGGTAGCTGATCTTCATGTTAAAACCAAACCAGTCCTAGATACCCATAAAAATCATTTCGTTTCATGTTCCTTTCACCATGTTAATGATAAATAAAAGATATGACAATTCCTTGAAAAAAATATAAATAATACCATGATACACAAAGATATAATTTGATATGCCATGCATAAATCCAATTACACGACATGCCCAACGAGAAAAATCATTTGTGCATCAAAATCATTAAATTTTTGTTGGACAAAAATAAATGAAGAACAACCTAATTACAATGGTGTTTCAGCAAACCCAAAAAATAAAAATAAAAAATTGGGAGAGAGGTGAGGACCTGGTGGTAATTTTGCCGCGCGGGCTGATGGTGATTGTGGTGGAAAATTTTTATTCTAGATTTTCTATGAGGAGTTGTGCAATGTGAAATGGCAGAGAAGAAACCCTTTTTTTTGTTTGTATGTATGGGAGAGCAATTATGGGGAAGTTACATATCATGGGGAGCAAATATAGAGGAGAAAAATATGGGCAGATTTTTTTGGAATTAGATTAGGTTAAGCACTAGTTGAATAATATGTTTGTGGCTATCAGATTACTGTGATTAAAATATTTTATCATTAAATTATGTCATTAAATGATAATCATACATATTGATTTTTAATATGTTTATTTTGAGGTGATAGGATCCGACGGTTCGAGCGCGTTGGATAATCAAATTATCAAACTAGCATTGGACCTAACCTGTTTCTAAATTCTCATATATTGTAAGATATTTTTTTTAATTACAATATAATTATAGGAATACTAAAGATAGCTTTAAAATTTAATTGTGTAACATGTTTTTTGTGACATTCCATTAGTGTCTATCAACTAATAAATACAAATTATGACATTCCAATAATGTGTCACCTAATAAATAACATTTAACAGGTGTGCCATGATATGTGTAACAGACATTTTAAACAACTATCACAAACATAAAATATTATGACAAACAAAAATAACAATAACAAAAAATTATGTTTATTGTGACTATAACATAATTTTAGGTGACATTCAAAATATTTTTGTCCAAAACTATTTTGTTTTATTTTTTTGGTAAAAGTCCAAAACTATGTTTTGTTGTAGAGTTGGATACGTTCTATTAAAGATGGCCTGACATTGAAATTCGTATCAAATGTGACACTTCGCTGACCCACTACAGCTTTATAAATGTTTACTCCATGTGCTAACAACAATTGCTGATTATAACTAAGGCGCTAATGCACTTAATCTATTTTACAACCTTAATTGCAATCATCACATCATTAACACAATATATAAAAGCATATAATCCACTCTTATTATACACTATTACAAAAAATGTAAAATAGACACAAAAAGGGCCCGAAACGTGTGGACAGTGCTAAACGCAACATCTTCTCATCACAAGTTTGCTGCCACAATGAGGTCTCAATCTACCTGTCCCATGTCTCGGATTGAGAAAGAAACAACACGTCCAATTATGTGGGGTTTGGGCGTCCACGACCCTCACTGATTTTCTTTTATAAAAAAAAAAACATATAGCTACTTATTAAAGTACATACAATTATGAAAAATAAAGTATACAATAAAATACACTTATATCTTTTTTCTTTGAATAAATTATATTTTTTTTAATTTTTATACATTATACATTGAGATAGCTCAATATATAATATTATATTGTAATGCATAGACGACTAGAAGACTGTTATTAGGATGCAAACAGGACTGCAAAACAGACTGAATGTATCGTAATAAAGTTTGAGATATGTCTCTTGATGAGCCCCATAACCCAATCAGACATATTGGACCCGCCGACCATTATCAGTGGACCCCAAAAATAGAGTGCAACACATACAACAAGGAAAGAGAGCATTCAAAATGCATAAATCCACATCAAAAGAATCCACTACAAAGCTTTTGTAATGGATTTCTCCCATCATCACACAAGAAGAAACTAGAGATAGATTGAGAGAGAAAAGAAAAGTGGGCGCCCAAATTCAAACTATGGGCACCCAAATTCAAACTAGTCCCTTCTTTAAATATGATGGGGAAAACAAAAAGAACTGGTGTGACATTTTTAAACAGGCATGATTGGAGGAGGTGATCTAGTTTGTGTTACATGATGTAGTCCAGATCATTAAGAATGGAATGTAAAATAGAATGTGGAGTTTCCTTGATTAATTAAGCTCCCATTTGGAACCAGTTTTAGAAAGAAAAAAACATAAGTGCTCTCAACCAGCTTTTTCATGAAAGTTGCTTTGTTCATTTTTTAGCATAAAAATCCAAAATCCACACCAAAAGCTAAAGTTTTAAAAGATAAAATAATAATTTGGAACTGATTATCTAAACAACAGTTAGGAACCATCAATAATCAGTTAGGAAAAAACACGCATTAGCACTAAATTCATGCAAATGAAGTATTATATACATATATATATAAACACTAAAAGTAGCATAGATAGAAAACTCAATTTCTGTTGAAATGTGAGAAAATCATAGCTTAGGTGGGACAATATAAGAAAAACTGAGTGCCAATTGAAATCTGATTCATCTAATCAATCAACAAATATACTAAACATCAGCAAGTTATCAACTTTACAAATGAAAGCTAGTATAACTCAAGCACACGGTGGTAAATATTTTCTATGACTAAATGCAGATTGTTTTACGACATTTTTAGCATTACGAACAAAAAGTCCTGAAACAAATGGATTCAGTAGTTAAGCTATCACAGTCTGTTATGGGGATCAGGTTCTCTTAATTGAAAAGGCATCATTGAATGGGGGTGGGGGTGGGGGTGGGAATATAATTTTCTGCATGTATAGTTTGGACACAATGTATTAGATTTGAAGTTGTCACTATTCGACATGGAAGCAAATGAAGCAAACAACCTTAAAAAAAGAAGATCATGTATTATAGAAATGACAGAAGAAAATTTTCACCAAAATTAGCTTTTGATTGATTGAATAACCCAATAAATACCATTAGCAAAAAACATCTTCACTTAATTCAGTTGTTCTTTGTCAACAACAATAAACAAAATAAAAATCATCTTCATGTATGAAACTGACCTCTGTTAGTCCAAGGCAGAGAGACATCCAAAGAGCCCATTTGAGAAGAATCTTCAGCAACAGAGCTAGGCAGCTTCCCCTTCTTATTAGACCATTGCCAAATTTTCGAAACCGAGAAGCTCTCACCTTTGTTTCCCGCACAAATCCTCTTCCCTTCCAACTCTTCATCAGTTCCACAATTCACACTTCCCCTTCCATCGCATGAATTGCTCAAATCAACCTGAAGATTCAAATCGCCCACCACATATTGATACGAACCCATTGAATAACATCTCCTTGCATCCAAACAACTACTACTTGTCTCTCCCCCACCATCTTCATCACTATTATCATTATTTACACTCTTAAACTTCCCAAGCCTCACCGGAAAGACCTTTTTCTCTACTACAATCTCCTCCTCTCCATTCATCGTCTTCTGACTCCCCGCCGAAGGAAAACCCCCTTCAACATCTCCAGTAAAACAATTCTCCTCCCCTGTATCCTCAAAATCGAAAACAGGGTTTTCTATGGCATGTCCCGGCACAATTAGCATGCCTCGACAGAGAGGGCAAGTCGAATTGGACAGCAACCATGTGTCAATGCAGTCCAAATGGAAGGCATGGCCACAAAAAGGTAGAAGCCGGAGCTTGTCTTCGTTGGAGAACTCACATAGACACACAGCGCAGTCGAATGGTTCTTTGGATCCGACGATTTCCCTATAGTGAAAGACGGGAAGGGCATCTATGAAGGCTTGGTCGAGGCCCAAGTCGTGGAGGTGGAAGAGTTGTTGGAGCTGCCTCTGGAGGGCACTGGAGGGGGAGTTGGGAGGTGGGTATCTAGTGGATTGGGATGAGAGGGTGGAGAACAAGGAGGAGGGGTGTTTGATTATGAAGCGGACGAGGAGGTGGAGGAGGCCGGATATGAAGAAGATGACGGCGAGGATTATGATTATGAACAGGAAGGCGGGGCTGATTTTGGAGGTCGGTGAGGGCGGCGGTGGGGGAGCGGATATTGTTTGTATCAATGTGTCACTCTGGTGAGTTAGAAAGCCTTCTCTTCTTGTTTGGAGGAAGACCCAAGTCATTCTTATTGAGTTAGAGAAGAACAACGACATCAAAGATGGACTAAATACACATCTTTTTCTTTCTAACCTGGATTTGAAATGGAAGGGCAAAGAAACAATAAAAAAATACCCAAATGAGAAACTGACCTCAAGGATTTGAAAGGAGAGACCATTTAAGTCAATGGGTATGCTTATAAACAACTGTTTTTGAGGTTCTGAATTCAAATCTAAGCAAATGAAGCTGATTTCATATGAAAAGAAACACAATGAAAATGCCTTTATTGCTTAAATTGAAAGAAACCCAAATGAGTTCTCACGTGTTTTGAGCTATGAAGACCAAAATATATTAATTTGAAGAGATGGGTAGAAAAAAAAAAACTAATTTAATATGATGCAAATGAAGACTGAAACTTTCAATCCAACCCTTGTTACTTTCCAAAAACTCATCCAACTTTGGTTTCCCTTTCTTACCATAAAAGAATATAAAAAAATGAACACCCACAAGAAAGACTAGTTGCTTGTAAAGTCACAATGGTTACCTAACTCACTTTTGGAGGAGAATCCGCCATGGATGGATCATGAACAGTATTTTGAGCTGCAAAACAAAACCTTAGTTATAAATTAAAAAAAAAAAAAAGGAAGAGCAGCTTTCATTGGAGAATATTTTAACTTGGGATAAAAATTATTTCTTAAAAGTGGGTGGAGACTGGAGAGGAGGGAAGCAGGTGGGAAAGTTCCAAGGTGGGTAGTTTTTTTTTTTTATTATTTTATTTTTATTATATAGGGGGGGGGGGGGGGGGGGGGGGGGGGGGGGGGGGGGGGGGGGGGGGCGCGCGGATCTAATACAAGATCATCATATTTCAATGAATCAGATTTAATATAAAAAAAACATTAACAAAGCTTTTCATTAAAGAAGAACCTTAGTGCGACACACGTGCGTGACAAAGCAACACGTGCGACGAGTCAATGTGCGAGTGGGACCCTACGTGGGACGAACACACTACCTTTAAATATGATTGTATCACATACTAAGCCTTTGGATTAGGGCGTGTCAATCCCCACCAAGATAATTTCTTATCCCATCAATAAAAAAAAAACACCCTGGTGTTTTGCTGTTTTCACCAATCCAGTTCGACCGAAATCAGTCGTTATTTTAGGTTTTGGGCGACCGGATTTGATCGCAATTTCATGTTATAGACGATCGTAATTGGTCGTCATTTCAGGTTTTGAGCGACCGTAATTGATTGAACAGGGTTCAAAACTATATCTACTTATTTTTTATAAACAAATAAATTTTTGGGTTTATCTATCATATTCTACATTTATTCTTTTATCAAACAACATATAAGGGACTAAAAAAATGTAAATATGTATATTTTCGATTAATTCAAATTTTTATAGAAAACATCTTATTAGACAAATATATATCATTTTTGAGCTTTGTTTGAATTTATAGTTAAAATGATTTTTTATTTGAAAACAAAAAAATCTACCAGTTGATCCAAACACATTTTATATTTAGCTTTTGAAATTTGTCTGTAACTTATGTAAAAAAAAATTATTTTTATATTCTACATTTAAGAATAATGATTTATTCTTCCTATATTACAACTTAGACTTGGAGTGATATGAAATATTCAAGGAGGATATACATCGTGGATTATGTTTTCAAGAAAAAAATTATAAACTTTATTACAAATCTTGTTCGACCAGGTTCGGTCGCCCAAAATCTGAAATGATGACCAAATCCAGTCGCCCAAAACCTGAAATGACGACCAAGTCTGGTCGTCCAAAACCTAAAATTGCGACCAAATCCGGTCGAACTGGCCGGATCGGTGGAGATAGCAAAACACCGATTTTTTTTAATCGATTGGTGGGGTAAGAAAAACGGTGGGTGGGACTAGACGGGCCCTATGAAATAACCTATAGAATAAGTGATAATAAAATAGAATATGTATTTTTAGTTGTTTGGATGTAGAGAATGCCCAGAGATAAAAAAATATAAAAATAAATTGGTATAAAATGATATATGGATTTCAACCAACCAATATAATTAAAATTATTTCATGTTATTTCACCCAAAGAATATGTGGGTCCACTGTCAAATCAAATGTCATCACCTCTAATAAATCATCTGTCAAATTAACTATCATTATTTTTTCACATTTTATAAATCATTATCCACACTTCATAAACATTTTACCTAAACAATAAAAAAATTATTATTACTTTTTCCAATGAGAATAATTCAAAACATAACCAAACAGAAAATCACTTTATCCTTATTTATACTAATTTATACCAGAATAATTGTATACCCAAGAATAAGTCATATTCTGTATTAAAACGGGCTAAGAGGTGAATGCATTTGGTGTGATGCAATCTTCTCTTGTGATGTAACCGTCTCCGTGGCACACCACTATGCATGCAACAAACAGATGATTTGATCCCACTGAAATGGGGAGCTTTCCTACCACCTGTCAGTCATGGTTACCCATCCCGAAATCATCCCTTGTGAAAAAATAGAAGGAGAGAGAAAATGAAAGAGAGAGATAAAAAAATAGAAAGAAGGGCAGCGATGATCGATGGTGGGCAGAAGAGGGTGGTGGGAGGAGGAAGAGGAGAGGGGCGGAACCGGGAATTAGAACAAGGGGGACAGTGCCAAGCAAGAGACTTCATACAGAGATGATCATCCAATATCTTCATGATGTAACATACCAATTTGATTCTCTTGTGTCTATCTCAATTCATGAAGATCAATCATAGATGAGATGTATAATACTTTTTGAGCATCACATTGCTTTTGATTCTAACATTTACAAGTAATTGATCACTGTGTTTGATTATAATATTTTCATGTAAACAACTGGAGATACATATGGTAGCAAAAATAATTAAATTACTACCATGTTTTGTTTTCATCTATTACGTTTTTTTTATTTGTTTCTAATAAAAAAATGAATTGCATGTCTATCGATTCTTCTTTTTATCTAATGGCAAATACTTGTTCTTGATGATAAGGACAATTAATATCATAAAAATTCAAAATCCTTTAAATTTTGTGATTAGATCATGAATAATCATGTGACCGATGGATTTTTTATATTTTTTTATAAATGTATTCATACAATTCATTAGAATGCATACTTCATTTTTATAAGAATATATATTTTATTAGATGATGTATGTTATTTAAAAAAATTTTAAACATGTAAAGACTGAGATTATAATTGTAAAATGGTTGTACCTAACATTTTTCTTTCTTTTATTAGAATAATTTAATGTCCAATTTTTTTATCAACTATTTGCTATCATTGCACAATAATAACAGCAGGATATCCTCTAGTGTTGAATTGTTGATTACACTTTGAATTTTAAAAATAAGAATATTCAAACGAATTGAATTAGGTGTCAAATGATAAGGTGAGTTGCTTGAATTAGTGGTGGCTTTGATAGAATTCTCAAATAACTATACTACATGTATGGACTTTGGGAGGGCAACAGTGGTGGATGGAGGATTTGAGGTAGAATTCTCAAATAACTATACTACACGTATATACGATGGTGGGGTAGAGGGAGAGAGAAAAAGCGGACGGTCTTCCTCAACCAATTATTTCTTTTTTAATGAAGGGACTTGAGTTCTAAATTTATCGCATGATGTTAAGAAAGATTTGATTAAGAAAAAAAAATAACAATAAAAAAAAGTCCTTGGCGCATGATGCAGATGTGGTAAGGTCATGGATGGTGGGGTTAGACCACGATTGGACCATGACAAGAAGAATATGTGATAGTTGGGTTAGCTACTGGCGTGGGATCAACATAATGGTCTCTATGAGGGAAAAATAGTTCTGTAATCAATAAATAACTTGGCCATTATAGGGTAGCAATCAATCCAATTGCTTTATCAACAAGTGGAAAAGATGTAGGGATTATTTGACCAATTCTCTTATGCTCCATTGTGTGTAGATTGCGTGGGTTCAAAACACTAATTAAGTTGACAGTTACTCGGGAGACCTCTGCATTATATGTCAAGCATGTTTCACTTTTTTAAAGGTGTATATTTATCTAATGAGATAATACATTCACAAAAGTTAAATATATATATTTGAATAATTTAATATATATTTTTTACATTATTTTTAATCATGCTATATATATAATAGATTTGGGGGAAATTTTTGAAAATAACCCTCCTTAAAAAAAAAATTTAAATTTGACCCCGATATCAAACTATTAGCAAAACTGATCCTGAGACCAGTTTGACCTCAGTCAACGCGTCACGTTGACGCGCTGACTGGTAAGAAAACGTCACGACGGAGGCGTGATCCAAAATCACGTCTCCGCCTGAACCCGCGCGGGTTTATGCACGTCTCCCCACAGGGGGAGACGTGATACACTATCACGCAGGGGGAGACGTGCATGCAAAACCCGCACGCACACGGGTTTGTTTGTTTTTTTTTTTAAAAATAAATTAAATTTTTATAAAATTAACAGAATCATATAGTAAAAATTAAAATTGATTTAATAAGGCTTAACTTTGATTTAAAATTAAAATTAAGTTTAAAATTTTAAATTCAAATTAAATTTTAAATTTAATATTCAAATAATATTTAAAATTTAATTTGATAAATAACCAGAAAAAAATCAACAAGTGGAAAAAACAATTTATAAAAATTTAATTTTATAAGACAACCATTTATATTAAAAATAAAAAATAAGAGAAAATAATAATATCAATTTTCATTTAGCAGATTATCCATTCCAAATACAAATAATACTTATTTTAAAATTTTATAATTATATCATATTTAAAATTTAGATAATATTTAAATTTTAATTTTATAAAACTATCATTTATAAAAAACATTACATGCAAATATATATAAATGGTTGCTTTGCAAAATTAAATTTGAAATAATAAATAATACTCATCATAATTTTTGCTAACCAAACATTTCAAATTATCCATTCCTAAACAAAAAATAATCCTATTTCAAATTTAATTTTCTAAAGCAATCATTTATATATATTTGCATGTAATGTTTTTTTATAAATGATGGTTTTATAAAATTAAAATTTAAATATTTTCTAAATTTTAGATTTTAAATATGATATGAATTATAAAATTTAAAAATGAGTATTATTTGTATTTGGGAATGGATAATCTGCTAAATGAAAATTGATATTATTATTTCCTCTTATTTTTTGTTTTTAATATAAATTTTAAATATTATTTGAATATTAAATTTAAAATTTAATTTGAATTTAAAAATTTAAACTTAATTTTAATTTTAAATCAAAGTTAAGCCTTATTAAATCAATTTTAATTTATACTATATGATTTTGTTAATTTTATAAAAATTTAATTTAATTTTTTTTTTAAATAAACAAATCCCCGCACGCACGCACAACGCCGCGCGCGCGTGCGGGTCATGCATGCACGTCTCCCCCACAATACACTATCACGTGCATGTTTAGGCGGAAACGTGATTTTGGATCACGTCTCCGCCGTGACGCTTACTCGCCTAGTCAGTGTGTCAACGTGGTGCGTTGACCGAGGTCAAACTGGTTTGAGGGTCAGTTTTGCTAATAGTTTGATCTCAGGGTCAAATTTGAAATTTTTTTTTTAAGGAGGGTTATTTTCAAAAATTTCCCTAGATTTGGACTATAAAATGATTGTAGGAATGACCACAGAGATGATGAAGAGATCAACACCCATATATATTTATATATATGACTAAATATATACATAAATTCTTGTATATCAATGTAAATTCTTGTATATACTAAATATATCAATGTAAATTATTGAATCCCTTAAAATATGTATATATATCCTCAAGTGAAAGAATTAATTTTTAATTTGTAGCTAAAACTAGAACTTAAACCGTTGGAAGATGAACAAAATGGAAGCAAAACAACAAGGCTTTCCGAGACGTGAGGTGCATATTAAATACACTTTCTTTAAGCCATATTTGCTGCCACTTGGATTTGAAGTTGTTGTAGGGATATCATCTTTGTAAACTTGCTCCTGGATACAACGAAATTATATAATGGACTTGCGTCTAGTAAAATTAAATTATAAAATAGTCTCAAAATACTCCATATATGTCCCGAAGGCGATTATATACTCCAATAAATTGAATGCATCTAGATCCACCTGTGTGCACTTATATACATAAGGGGTATATATATGGCTGGGGAAATAATTTTTCATATATCACAAGAAAAATCACCTAAAGAATATCTAAAATGATGATGAATGATGACACAGAGCGAACTGCATCTCTTTTTCTCATTTCAAATGGAAAATGAAAGGCTAGCCCCTGAATGTGCAAAATAAGCAGTTATACATGATGTTATATGTTCCATTCTTTGTTTTTGCCTGTTTTCTATTGGCTTGACTTTTGTATGCGTGAGTTCGGGACATCACTTGGAAACATTGAACAATGAAAAGAAATAGTGATTGGGTTTGGCCTAACGAGCGTTAAACAATTTGATTGTTTAATGTGATTGTAATCGTTTAATCTTATTGCTTTGAGATACGTAATTTAATTGAATCATAAAAAAGAAAAATTCAGAATTTAATTGATTATAATTTTAATTTTAAAATCTAATATAATATCTCAGTTATAATGTCTTTATAAAATCAGACGGTCACGATTGCATTGAACAATCAAATTGTTCAATGCTCATTGACCTAACCCGATCCACAGTGGCAATTATCAATATTAAGTCATAATTGAGAAACCCCACATAATCTTGCATTAAATGGTCCTTAATTATATCAACCAAAACGACAAATAGGGGCATGCTTGCTAATGGCCAAATGCTTATACAGGAACCAAAGTAGGAGCATGAAGTCTGCCTAATATTCATATATGTAAAGATTATATTAACGCATGTATAGCTGGTGGTGTTACATACATATGGAGGCATTCCCATCAATGTAATACTCTGTTAAATATTGGTAGTAGTTATAAAATCAAACATCTTCTAACATTTAATTGTCCAACTCCAAACCAACAAATATATATATAACTTTCTGTCAATGTAATCTACACCAAACATGAATAAAATCAAACAAATTCAATTGAATTGTCTCTCTATGCCCCCCATCCGGAGAGCCCACACAAGTCATTCTCCCACCAAACTAGTATCCGAAACAAGTGACCTCTCCTCATCCTCCTTAACACACTCTATCATCGCCGCCGCCTCGCCCGCCCCCGGCCTGGCCTCCGGGGCCGGATCGATGCATTTCAAGGCGATTCGCAACAAATGCACCATGCGCTTCTCACTCGCACTGTCTAACACGAGCACCTTGGCGAAGACCTCCACTGTCCACTCCTCCCGGACCACCGATTGCACCCACCGGGCCAGTTCCGGCCCGTTGTTTTGCATGGCTTTCCCGGTGAGGAGCTCGAGGAGGACCACGCCTAGGGAGTATACGTCGGACTCGAACGTGTTGGGGAGGTTTTGGTTGGTGGCGATGATCGTCGGGGCGAGGCCGTACTCGGTGATGAGAGGGTCCATGTGGTGGTCCATGAGGATGTTGGAGGACTTGAGGTTGCCATGGGCAATGCCATCAAGTTGGAGTTCTTTGTGCATGTGGGCTAGTGCTGAGGCTATGTTGGATGCCACATTGAGCCTGCTTGCCCAGTTGAATGCTTGTCCATTTTGGTTTCCTGAAGAATTTGGATAACAATGCATGATTGTATGAGATGTTTGGATTATGGTACATGGAGGGGGCATGTATATGTAGTCATTTTGAGGAGTTGTGTCATTCTAATCTAAAAAAACATATATAGTTCTAAATGATCAAAATGGTTGATAGAATTTACCAAGAAATGGTTGATAAATTTTGACTTAAGTTTTGAGGATATGATTTCATGTTTAAAAGAGGATTTATTGAATTTTTTTTTAAGTTGTCAAAAGTTTAATTATAAAAAAATCATGTTTCCTGAAGTTATTTAAGATGTGATACTTCTTCCAACCTATCAGGAGTTGGTTGGTATTATTTTCCCTTGAATACTCATTTGACTCAATTAGGTACTATAAACCAATGAAATGTACCCCAATTCAACAAGAATGTACTATACCTATGTAGACGTAATGATAAAATAGATTAAACTTCATTAATGAGTGATAGTTTGGAATCCATTTGAAAAGTATGTTGTTATATAAAGTAGCTTAATATAACTCAATTCCCAAGAATCTCACTTTCTTTGTTTTGTAAAAATCATAATTTTTTTTTGTATTATTAAAAGTTAAAATAAACTTTTAATTAAACATATTTTTCAGAACCATTTGAAAACACATTTAGTTTTTTCGATTTCTGCAAAAGCAAAAAGTTAAATAGACGTGTTTTCAAATAACCCCTAAATCAATTAATTAAAGTAAACCAAAGTGATTAAAGAAGCAAACACATACCATGTAGGAGGCTGAAAAGGCTGCCATTGGGTTGATACTGGTACACCAAAAGCTTCTCCTGCTTGGAGCAATAGAAAGCCAACGCAGGCAACACCCCCCTGTGCCTCACCTCATCCAACCTCCCCATCCTCTTCTCGAACTCCTCCCTCTCAATCCCCCACCCTTTGATCCTCTTCACCACCATCGTCGTCCCATCCTCCAACATCACCTTATACAAGCTCCCAAACCTCCCCCTCCCCATCAACTCCGCTGGCGCCTTCAACAAGTCCTCGAACCTATAAGAGTAATTAATTAACAATATGAATGACAAGTAACAGTAGTCAATTGATAATGTATATACGTTATGACGGAAAATTTTCATATCAGTATGTGTTGATGAAAATCTCATTAGTACATCGTTTGGATGTACAACATGTGTACATCAAGAAGTTTTTATGTGATTTCTATCTATGATTTTAATTGATAGATACGTGATCAATTTTGTATGGCATGAAAAATTTCTTATTATGATATCGAGACAAGAGAATTTGCAATCAGCAGATCATGAGTTTCAATAGAAACGTTTATACCTCAATGTCCTCACGTTCATTGATGGGTTCCGAAGTACAACAAGCGAAGAATTTTCAGTTGTGGTGGTGATCGAGTACTCGGACCGGCTTGGACCGCCTTCAATTGTAGATTTAGTGACAAAACTACGATCGCCTTCTATAGTAGATTTAGTGACAGAACTACTACTCCTTGGACCTTCTCCAGCCAACTTTTCATGGGTGTTGTTGGCTTTCCTTCTCTTTATAAGCTTGAACACAACAAAGCACACCAAAACAAGGCCTAACAAGATATACCCAGACAAGAGAATCACAAGCCTTCCCAACATCTTCATCTTCTTCAAAGAAGAACTCTGTGTCATGGGCGGCGGACATGCGTTCTTCAACTTTTCCCCGCACAACCCGGGGTTACCAACAAAGCTCATATAGCTCAATTGTCCTCCTCCACCTTCGGGGATTGGGCCGGAGAAGTCGTTGTAGGAGACGTTGAAGTCATCGAAGTTTTTGAAGTCGAATCGCGGGATGGATCCGTTGAGGTTGTTGTTCTGGGCGGAGAAAGTGACGAGTCCGGATATCTTCGAGAGGTCTGGAGGGAGAGGGCCGGAGAACATGTTGTCGGAGACGTCGAGCCTCTTGAGGTTGTTGAGGGAGGAGAGTGAGGAGGGGAGGGGGCCGGAGAGGCGGTTGCCGCCTAAGAAGAGCTGGGTCAGGCGCTTGCAGCCGCCGATGTCATCGGGGAGGCCGCCTTGGAGGTTGTTTTGTTTGAGGCTCAGGACTGTGATCGAACGCTCAGCGCACAGGCGGCTTAAGTGGATGTATCCGTCGAGTTGTAGTCCTTCTAGGACTATCTGTTTTAAAGAAACATCATGTAATACTTCTTTTATGGAAAATATAAGAAAGTGGGGGGAATTTTAGTTATATTGAAACTAATGGTGAAGAAATCATACGATTGTTCGTGTCTACGGTTAAAAGTAATGAAAAATAAAAATTGTTGTCAGTGAATATGAGACACGGAGAATAATACAAGAAAAGTTTGTTCTTTTATGTCATCATATAGAATTATTGTAAGGTTTTTTCTGGTTTTGTTTGACATAAACATCATCTTTTTTAGGTGGTCAAAGAAAAATTATTTATTTTTTCATTTTTTATGGCTTCTTCTTCATTTAGCGGGCGTTGATATACTCAATCTATTTTGCATATTTGTTTGCAGTCGTCATGTCACTATCACAATACATAAAATCACAAACACAAACGTAATATCTATTCAATATATACTATATTACTAGAAAATAATATAAGCATACATTCAATCAAATTATTATGTGCATCAACTTATATATAAGAATATATAAGTCAAACATGTTCAGACTGCAAAAACTACTTCACATACGTAACATTTTTGGTCCTTGTAGCTCTACCTTCTGTACGGTGACGTTGCGTTTGTCGCAGTAGACGCCGATCCAGCCGCCGGTGCATGGATCGGTGGAGGTGTTCCAGAGGAGATCAGAGTCGATGTTTTTGTTTTCTATGGAGAGTTTGTGAAGGAAATCGATGAGCACGGCCTTCACAGGCTCCTCTTCTGAGGTTGACATGTTTGGTAGGAGGAAAAGGAGAGAAATGGAGAGGACCACCCATGTGAGGATTCTATCCATTGTTGATGCTTTTTTTGGTTTTGATTGTGGGTTGGTTTATAGAGAGGTTGTTTTATTATGAAGTGGTTGATCATGAGTTTGTGAAATAAGAGAGCTGAAAGGAGGGGGGATGCATGGTTTGGGGTGAGCCAATTGGCTGATTTTACAAAGGGTGTTGGGTTTGTTTGTTTGTTTGTAATGGACATTTAGAAATTTAATTAATTGCCAGTTAATAGACTGCTAAGGCTTTGAGTTTTTAATATTGGGGCGCCGGCTAGTGCCTGAAATTGTCCAAAGTGGTTTTCCAACTTTAAAAATGGTTTAACACTTATATATGACTGTCACTTCTGGAGTCATTTTTATAGTTTTTATAAATAAAAAAATTTAATTATGTATTTTTAACTAATCAAGTTATTCTATAAAAAAATATATGTTTAACTAATCAAGTTATTCTATAAAAAAAAATATATTATAAATGCGAATGGATGAATCGAGCTAATACATCTATAAAAACCATCTGACTAAATGGATTTTCATCGTACAGATGTTCATTGATTTTTTTATGGACCTTCTCTTCACTGTTCAATTAAAATCAACTGAATCGAATAGAATGCGCACACATATATATTCATATTCTGTTATAGAATTTAGGTACTAAGTTTTGCAAGAACAAGGATAGGAATGATTTGTGTATTATTGGAGAATGCTTTCCTTTAAAAAAAAAAAAAAGAGAAACGATAGAATTTGTTATCATTACTTTCATTTTTAAAAGCATGATTACAAGTCTAAAATGGTGGTAAAAAAAAAAATTGAAAAAGAACGCGTGAACATAGACCGTCCAAAGATCTTTTGTTAGGATGGAGTCATCAAATAAATATTTTGAATATTATATTAATATTTGAATTCAAAAAGGAATATTGATATTTTTCAAAAAAATGATATTTGGACGATCAAACGGTATACAAGGATGAAATTGAGACTTCAAGATTACTCATTTTTTCAGATAATCTAAAAGAATTACGAGTTACTCAAAGTTTATGGATTATTATTCATCGTAAATAATAGTTGAATATTTCAACATTATATAATTTTTATAACATATCAAATTTATATTTTTTTGTTGAAAACAATACCTCAACATTCATATCCGCTTTCATTCGGAGTATTTGAATATCATATTATTGTTGGGTTTTTTTAATAAATTTTCAATATAGATACAAATATTTTTTTAATAATTAAAAATTAGATTCATTTCTCATTCTGGTTGTTTATAAACGTTTATAACAGTAAAGATCCACGCTTGTAAAACCTAATGCTTATACACAATGTTCATATGCCCCTGGTGAAATCCTTACATTTTTTTTATTCATGTAAAAAACGTCTTCTTATTAAACATGAAACATGTAATCCAATGAATTGTGCCTTCACCCAAAAAAAAGAAGAAAAAAAACATGAATAATCATTTCAAGCTATCCCAATCCCATTTCAATAATGATAATAATAAAGGTTTGTTAAATAAAGCAAGAGATATTCTATATTTTGCACAACAGAGTATACAATTCATTATCTATACATATGTAGTGGTCAAAGTTAGATGCCCGTATAGGAAAAATATGAATGTTTTCTGCCAAACAATACAATGCTGCAATAGATGAATCATTTGAGAAACAAAACATTCCCTACCATTTCTTCACTCTAATTCTTTCATAAAACACAGTTGGTCAGTTGGATTGCAAGCATGCATGCGTCTCCAACAATTTGACAATCACTGTCTACAATAACTTAAAGATATCGATGATAGTTGAAAGTTTATATATTAACCGATATTGAAATATATATTTTTTCTGATGGCCACAACCAGAATCCAACAAGCTAGTAAGGCAATCTGTATCCATGAGAACTTCAGAGGTCAGCCGGTCCGACAACCTCATCATCATCAACATCATCTGATGAACCCCTGCTGAATATGTCGCTTACATCACTATCACTGCTAACATCGGCAGGAGGATCTGGCTTCGCGTAACGGTCTGTGTATTCTGCACAATTTTCCATTGATATGGGTGTCAGAATCTATATACAGAGGTGCATATATGTATCGGTATTTCCAATGCCAATACATGTCATTCGAAATGGAAAAAACTAATCAGCTAATATAGATAAGGCTGATTTTCAATATTGAAACTTGAGAAGAAATTTTTTTTTTTCAAAAGTTTAGATGGTAGACCCCTCTACATAGGGCCTTTTCACCTATCCTACATAAAGTTGAGATATTAGAATTATTGACTTTGATTCAGCTTCGCCTAAATACATGCATTGGGACTTTCAACTGCATTAATTCTACAACGTGAAGTTTCTCTCCGTTACTTCTTTAACTCATTTTCCATTTTCTCCAAATCATTCCCACATATCTTCAAAATTATTGAAGTCCAAGTTCCATGACAACCTTCTCCCATATTCTTGCGCTATAAGAACAAGCATAGAAGAGGTCATCTCTAGTCTTTTGTCCCCACCACAGAGTTCACAAAAAAATATTCTCACCATTCTCTCACTTTATCTGATTGACCTCTGTAAAGATTTTGTCTTGAAAAATAAGGACAACCTTTATTCTTGCACTATAAGCCCCATGAAGCATCAGATTTTCAATGAGGATATAAACCGGGCAAAGGAGATATCACAAGAGGAGCCCAAATTTAGCCTCCTATAAAATGACATCAGAAAATTCTACTTGGGTTGTCATCTTCCAAGGCACTGGAATTTCTTCTTCGAAGTCCAAATGCACCCCTTGGTGCTAAAAGGGGCGACTGTTTTACCCTATGTACGACCGCATGTTCGGTACATGCATCTGCATATGCGATTCGCACATGGTTTTAAACTATGCCGCTACCTAAATAAATAGAAACATATGTCAGCGCATCTATTCCAAATAATAAAAAATTTCATTTCGCATCGTCATCCAACAACATGGGGTTCAGTGAGGTCACTTTTTTTCATTTTTTGGGTAAGAACATTCTACCATCATCATTCATCTTACAAAAGATTAAAAAAAAATTAGATGAGGTGAGATGATTTTATAAAATAGATTAAAAATGCTTTTAATTCTTTTCTCTTGTTGGATTTACAAAATACTTAATTAACATAGGAATGTTTACTCAACAAACTATATAAGCCACAAGGACCATTACATGAAAAAAGAGACTAAAGATTTTTTTCCAGTGGTTTTGCAAAATTTTAGTCTCTTCGAGAAGGTGTTGGATTCACCGGTGTGGCACCCTGATCCTAATAAGGGTCTCCGTTAAGCGGTGCTATGATTGGTGGAGAAAGGACAGGATTTATAATGCATACATTGCTTCCAAAAACAAGGAAATTTGGTGTATTAGATCCCCTATTATGGTTCACGCATTCATGTGGCCATAGTTCAAAAATGTGTGCGGATCGCATGTGCAGTGGGGTCCGCACACAGCATATGCGGCTACATGCGGCCGCACTTTGGTTTAGGAAGGCGTTCGAACGGGCGTTCGAACGTCTTCCTATATTTTTTTTTAAACAAAAATTACACATGCCATTCGAACGCCTAAAGGCCGTTTGAATCTCGTTCGAACTGGGCTCGAACGCCTAAAGGCCGTTTGAATCCCGTTCGAACTGGGCTCGAACGACTGAAGAGTCGTTTGATTCCCATTCGAACGGGGTTCAAACGGCTGGCCACACATGGCCGCACTTGGATAACACTTGGTATTGATGTGCGTCGAGGATGGCACATCAGCACGTGCGGCCACACATACCGGTACATGCGGCCGCACTTTGAACTATGCATGTGGCTCCTATACCAAGAGAGATTTCTAACAACAACCTGTCGGACTAGGTGTAACAGGGATGCCTCTACTATCTGTTACTCTTTGTGCTGCTGCCCCAAGACCATGGTCAATCTTTTTTGCCACTTTGAGGTTGCGAATAGGTATGGAGATCTTTGGGAGAAAAAACGGGGTCAATCACAATTTGACTCGTTGTCCCAACTCTGGTAAAAGATTAAGAAAGAGAGGTGACTGAAGCGCGGTGGTCAAAATGGGGGGGTCTTTGAATTCCTAGAGCATCTGGGACTTGATGGAATATTTTGTTTGTGACTGAGGAAAATTCTGTCCGGGGGCAAGTAGCATTAGATTCATGAGGGAAGTTGGTAATTGAGCTGTAATTTGTCCAACTCTTGGTTAGGGGTTGTAAATGCCTCGTCTACTCTGCCTTCCGAGCTATGTGCCCTCCTCCGTGTTTGCCATTTCTTTTCTTCCTGTATTTGCTTCTGCTTTGCCTTCCTGACTCTGTACCCCTGACTCCTTAATACATGTGATTGATGGCCTATCTTTTCTTTCCCAAAAACATAAAAAAAAAAAAAAAAACCAAGATGCAACACACACCTAACAAGTATCAACAATAAAAAAGCTACACGAATGAAATAATCCAGGGCAGCTATGTTATCAATTGTCCAAGAGTGCAGTAATACACTAATAGAGACCATTATAACCATTTGAACAGAAAAAATGTTAAAAACAAATATTTCCACCACCAACAATTAAGCTTCCCTTACTGACTGATGGGAAAAATGATAAATTATAACTTATAGCTCAATGACCACTTACCTCTCACTTTTTGTTCATATTGCTCTTTGTCCTTCAACAAAAGTGACGCTGCATCACCATTCAATGGATCTTCGGGATTTGGGTCAAGTAATAGCTGAGGAAGGTAGCTATCAAATACATTCCGAAGATCTAAAAACCCAGAGCAACCAAAGTTAGATAAATGATAGATAGCTGACATGTGCAAGTGCTAATTCACATGCAATAACAAGCTTATTATTTTTTGAAGGAAATATAAGCTTATTATTAGGAAAGGTTTTTGTCATACCAGATGCTTGACTCCAGGTTTGGTTTAAAACATCTACACAGATGGAACCAGACCTGCAAGTTTTAAAAATCATGAAGTGTAATAAGAGGATGAGACTGAATTATGACACTATTACATTAATAACTAAAGATGCAACCAGGATTAATGACGAAAAGTTCAATTTAAACTTGGGTAAGAAAAGCACTGATAGAATGAAAAGAAGTGCAACAACCATTCTTCGTTAACCAAATTTGCAGTGTGTGCAGTGACCAATTTTAAAAGTCACCAACATTTAATAAAAGTTAATACTATAGCCTGACACATAATGGTCATGGGCAAGACAAGCCTTATCCATAGCAGATGTAGATCCTAATATTACAGCTTCCTGTCTCTGTTTGACCTAACAACTTATATTATCTAGATTCTTGGCTGTCCTTAAAAGTCTTGTTTAAAGCATGTCAAACAGATCCTAATCATTAGCTGTCCAAGACTATAAATGTGTGTGTGTGTGTGTACATATATCAAAATTTCATAAAATACTTGCTCATTCACTTTCTTTTGTCACCGAATTTCATTTTTAATTGCAAGTTAAACACTTCTCATGTCAGAATAAATTTGCTTCAACAGGAATTTTACTTTATATTCATTAAAGATCTACATAATGACAATAACATGCAATGTCATTAATGGAGATGGACATGGGGATTTTTTTTTGTTGGAGGGTAAGTTAGACTTCAACACAAAACATCTTGGTAGAAATCTTTGACAACCACTGAGCCATGGTTAGCTTATATGGATTATAGAACCTTAAATTACATCGGTCTTAGCAATACTGAGAGTTAAATTGCATGTAGCATTGTCCATAGAAACAGTAAGAAATTTCTGCTCAACTGAGTATTCATTCATACAAGTGCATGCAAGAGTCCATACTTACAGCTCATCAATATTTGGATGGAATATTTTGGTCATGAAACCAATAGATGGTGACCTGTACGGATAAGAATCTGGAAGCTCAACACGAACTTTCCATATTCCACCTTCATAAGGGCCTGTATTCAGCACCATTAATGACTGAAAGCAAATTAATTATGTGACAGTTGTAATATTGCTAGAAGATAACATTTAAAAATGTGTACATGTAAAATCAAATATAACATGTACAAGAAGTACATAACTCATTCCGGTTAATAGGTGAAGACCTTATATAAAAGCTATATAAAAACCCCTTGGTTGGCATTTCTTCCGCTCACTTAAAGTGCCTTACTGGGGTGTTCTCGTGCCCTTGAAATCCACTGCTTCATGGGGTTAATCACATTAGACAAGGTCTAAACCAAGGTAAATATATTTAAATGGACGAATGATGGAAATGCCAGATGTGAACTCTGCATTTTGGAGGAAGAAATAAGGGATCACCTATTCTTCGGGTGTTCCTTTAGTGCACAGATTTGGGAAAATGTGGGCTCGACCCTCGGATCCCCTTGTTCCTTTAGTGAACTCGAGGATACGTGGCAATGGTTCCAGTAGCGACGGAAGACAGGTGACCAGAATAACCTTTCTAATTTCCAAAGGCTCATCCCATACGCAGTGTGTTGGTGTATTTGGATCACTCGAAATGAACACATCTTTCAATAAAAGATTATCTACATTCAAAATACTTGGGTGGCAAATTCTTCACTCAAATCATGGTTCGGTGTGGATCCTCCTTCCAACATCACGAGACTCTTGGTTTTGAAAGTGATCCTTAAGGATTAAGGGTTAAGGCCACCAAACTGGGGTATGCCCCCCGATTTGGTGGGGGCTCTTTTCTTATTTTCTTAGTTTTACTTTTTCTTTCCTCTAGTAGTTATTTGAAGATCCCTTGTCTCCATCATGTTTGGGGGCTTCTTTAATGATAAGGCGCTCCAAGTTACTTCTCAATAAAAATGAATTTTCAGTTCAATGACTAATTCATTTCTTCCTCTACCAACATCATGATTTATATAACCCTAATGCTAGGGAGTCATCAATTTTCTTATGTGATTATCTTTGTGCTTTTGGGTGACCCTGGGCAGGGAGACTACCTCAACAGGGACTGCTGGATAAAAAAAATCATTTGATAAAAAACAACCTTTGATTATTTTTTATTTTTTTAATATTATTGAGAAAAGTTAGGAGCTCACTGACTATAATTGTATTGCAGCCACAAGAACAAAATGAAACTCCTTGGACCCTTAGTTATCATGATTTTTTTTTGCATATACAGCTGCAAATATGGCTGATCACATATTGTGGTCCCGTTTAATGTGGGATCTCAGCTCATTTAGCTGATTTTTTTTGGTTGAAATCACAATGTAACTATTGAATGATCATTGGCAAACTCAAAGATTCTCACCCCCCCCCCCCCCCCCACCCCCCCAACACACAGAAGAAAAAGAAAAGTGCAAATATACCTGAAAAAGCAAAACAAAATCCTCAAAATACACCAAGAAATCCAAAAAAATACAAAATAACCAAAATGCCTCAAAATCATCCCTACTGAGAAACTTAATATCATCAGTGTTAGTAGGCTTTTTCTCAAGGGCATTCATATGCTCAGTACTTTTCATGCTGATGTCACATCACTAACACAGTATATAAAATCGCCTAATGCACAATATACCCCACCTGGTCAATATATACTCTTCCGAAAACGTAAAATATTCGCATTTAATTGAGACGAGTATGTCTACATTTTTTGTACAAGAATATACTTCATTGGCCAACTACAAAGCACGGACACTTCCCCGGAGGCGCCGTACCCGTGTCAGGCACGTGTTGGACACGGACACGGCATGGACACGGCATGGCACGTGTCGGACACGGCTCCAGCCGTGTCTGCCTTCATTTTGTCTTGGACACGGCTAGGACACGCCTCGGACACGGCCCAGGACACGGCCCAACCAGTTTCAGCCCAAAAATAAAAAAGAAAAAGAAAAGAAAGGCTCAAACATAACCCACAAGTATTCAACCGATTTAAAACATCTTAGAAGAACTCATTTAAAAAAAATATCTTTCCTAACGTTAAAAAAAATAATGATTCATTAATTTAAAACGGTGATTTATAAAAACAGTAGTTTATTGGTTTAAAACAGTGATTTATAAAAACAATGGTTTATTATTTAAAACAATTATTTACAAAAACAGTGATTTATTTGTTTATACAATTGATTATAAATAGTGAATTAAATGAAATGTGTTTGTTTATATAAGATAGTGATACATATTTATTTATTATATTAATTTATTGCCGTGTCCTACCCGTACCTGTGTCCTATTTTTTCAAAAATTGCCGTGTCGCCGTGTCCATGTCACCGTGTCGCCGTGTCGTGTCCGTGTCCGTGTCCGTGCTTCATAGTTGGTCAAGTATATTCTTCAAGAAACAAATAAAAAAACTATTGTGGTGTACAGAAGTGGCTGCAAAAAGGACTGAGCTTAACATTTTCCTTTTCTCAATGTTTTTCCACCAGATCCATACTTTCCTCCAAATTAGAGAAGCCCGTGCAATGAATGCGTAGGTGCTTAGTTGTTTCTATAGGGTGGGCAACAAAATGCACATCTCAATGCCAACTCCATCACTTCTCTCGAGTAAGGATCCTGTTATGCAATACCAATAACACAAAATCCGTGATTTTTAGAAACCCGCAAAATCCACATAGGACCATGATCTAGAATGCATAGGCAAAGTTCCTCTTTTTAATATCATAAGATAATTAAGGCCAAAAGTAATTATCAACATTAAAGGAACGCTATTTAAACAGCTATAACCCACAACTCAAGTTAATCAGTGGCAAAAGCAAAAAGACTTACTATCTTTAGGTCCATGAAATTCAACAATGAATTCACCAATTTCATCACTAGTCATCTCCAGTTTATAGTCACTCATCATCCTACGCAAGTATTAAAAGCATAAAAGAAGTCAGCCACTGTAACACCTGTATAATATGTCCACGATATTCAAAATAAGCAAAATTGCATACAGACAAAAAAACCAAAGAGGTGAAACATTAATATCATTATAATATGATTTGACATCTAAAATGGGAAAATGGAATAAGTTATAGAATAGGAACAATAAGTTGATTTAATATAGTTAGGAAACAAACTGGGAAATTTCAAAATTGCATTATTGGAATTCATACAGAGATCAACAAGGTTTTCTATTTTGTTAAATGACAATTTACATTCCACGATATTTGTCCAATATTATTCTTCTTTTAAGTACATATGGCTTTTCTATTCCTACCAATCC
This sequence comes from Acorus calamus, assembly GCA_030737845.1. Classification (NCBI taxonomy): domain Eukaryota; kingdom Viridiplantae; phylum Streptophyta; class Magnoliopsida; order Acorales; family Acoraceae; genus Acorus; species Acorus calamus. The sequence continues at coordinate 23,273,580 of CM060862.1, read as the reverse complement.
TGATGTAAATATGCCTTTTATGATCACAGCTCTCTTGTTCAATAACCCTATCATTTGTTTCATTATCATACCTTTTTGATGGACTATGTAATTCTAGCAACATCTAGATTCTCTTTTCTATCCTTGTCATGCATATTCATGTATTTTTATGTGTTGAATGATTTTGAGTGTAACATATGTATTTATTTGCTTAATTTTCTTAAGTTTTTCTTTTCATAAAACAAAAATTTTAAAAAAGATGTTTTATTCATCAATATTTTTAAAAACATCAAAAAATGATTTTCCCTTCATTCTTGAATTTGATTGGTTCATTATATTTTATTGAGATCAATTCAATAACGAGATTCCTCATCTTGTTGAAAAGATGCCATATCTTTTAACAAAAAAGAACAATTCAGGAAATTTTCATTTATTGAAAGTTTGGAAAGAGTGAAATTGAATTTAGGATGAATCACTAGAATTCTTCAAATGAGTTTATTTTCAGTTCCCTGATCTAGTAGTTTTTCAACTTGGTTCTTCAAAAAAATTGGATTTCAAAGAAATAATTTTGAACTAGTTTAACTCTCCAAACTTTTCTGAGATGCCCAGGCCACGTGTAAGGCCTTAGATGTCTGGCACCCCATCAAAAAATCAAGGACCACGTCCTCTCAAACATCCTACAAAGTGTCAAGATGGACATTATATAGATTTATTATCAACAAGTGGATTTCAAAAGCAATTTTATTCAATCTTTTGGGAGAAACAGCAGTAACAAATCCACTAAAGTTGATTTATTATTTAGTAACAATGTATAGTGTTTCCTCACTGCTTGCTCTATGCTTCCTTAAAGAAAAAATTGGTCAAACAAATAGGATTTTTTTTTCTCAAGAAAATTGAAAATGCAAACCACCACCAGATTAACATTATACATGATTTCCTCACAATAATAAAAACAGTGCATTCTGTTAAGCAACATAGCCTTGCTCTCCCATGGGAAAAGTTTATTTAAAATTGATGAAACATTCCAAAACATACTTACTGAGTTAAAGGCTGTATCAGATGATATCAATCTACGAGGATCCTAGATATTAGAAAACTTGGATTGAGGCCATGAAACGAGATAAATGCATCAAAGAGGAATACCAATGCCCATTATTATCTGAAGCATTGTTTGTTGAACAGTTATTAAGCTTTAGAAAATGAGAAATAATTCACATCTGACGAGAAACCAAGGAGAAGCTGATACCCTAGCAAACTAGCAATGCACAGTTCTTCGGACTTTTATTAATAATTCATCTTAGTCCAGACAGGACTACGAACTATTATGGAAGACCACCAAACTAGGAAAAAAAACAAAAAAAAACTAATCTAATTTCGTATTTATGGTGTAGAGACAGCCCACTGCTATTTTAGGAGGAACATGAACATTAAGCTGGTGAAAAGAAAAATAGAAAGAACAGTTTTATGGCCACCCACAATATGGTGTTACAAGTCTTACCATGCAAAACAACATTCCTGTTTTCTTCTGATATAAATGGAAAAATGACTAGCAGTAGTAATGTGATCAAAGTAATGAGAATAAGGAAGAAAAAATGCATGCAAATACGCACAAATTCATCATATCCATCTCCCGCCTCCTGCTCGGAGAAGACATCTTCCTCGTCTCAAATCAGGGCTCTATATCTGAACCATCAAGACCCATTAAACCAAAGGTCATAATTTGATAATTTTTATTAACTTAAGAAGTGAAACAAGAGCAAGAGCTTTTATAAAATCTAACTTTGGAGATTAAAAAAAAAAGTGTCACACATACATATATACAAACACGTCCAACACATACAGTTATATACGACTTCTGTGAAATTATGTGCAATGACTTGAAATCACCATCAAAAGGACAGTTCCAGCATCAAATGCACAAGGTACAGTAATCTACACCCAAACAAGTGCTTGGAGAAACTGTGCAAATACAAGTCCAACATTAACAATATACTAATTTGAGAAAGGATGTGCATTATTTTGTCATAGTGATGCTTGATTGGATGCATTTAACAATCACAGTATACATATTCGTTGACTCATCATTTAAATTGAAAAACTAAGGAGATCAAGAGTAAACAACTTTTCCATATAAAGCAACATGGAATCTCAAAATCTAAGATCTTCCACTTTTAGTGATAAAATAAAACTAGTGCAACAGAATTTACTAGTGATCTCAACAAAACATATTGACGTGATCAATTATCAATAGTGATTTCAACAAGCCATAGTGATATGTTTATTATCTAACCAAACCAGACTAAAGATTTATTATTGTTCTCATTTATTATTTAATCATTCCCTCATTCAAAAATTTAATTAGACTAGTCACATCTTGATGCCCTGTTAATTCAAAGTTCAAAGCAGCATTTTAGACATCATATAGAAATCATATTTTGCCAAAAATTCAATTTAAAAAAAAAAAAAAAAAAAAAAAACTGTTCCAAACAGTCAAAATCATATATTTAGCTTTTCATTTAAATAGGAGTTTCATCGCAACCTTTCTGAAACCTTTAAAAGATTTATCAAAATCTGATTCTAGGAAAATCCATCATTTTGAAACCGGTTCCAAGAATCACCCAAATTTTGGGTGATTGAAGGGGCCACCTAGTGGTGTATCATGTAGGCGGGTACACCACTACTAAGTGGTTCCAGCAGCACACAGAATGGTGGCATATCTACCTACGTCTACATGACACACCACCAAGCAGGCCACATGGAGTATAGTTTCCCCTGCAACCCATCACTAACGATCCTGACCCCAATTTAGGTGCAAAGTTTCATCTCCTAACACAATTTTCCAGGAAAAAAAAAGTGATGATAGGAAAATCCGGCTTCCTGAGCTAGTTCCAAGAATTACCTATATATATATATATATGAAAAAATTTCATCTCTTGAAACAACAAGCCAAATCTGGACCACATTCAGCTATTCCTCTCTCTCTCTCTCTGTTTTTTTTCCAAGAAAACCCTTTAAAATTTTATTCAATGCCAATGCGCATTGTTAGACATAAAGATTAACACAAACAAAATAAAACAAAACCATTAAAAAAATCACCGTATTACAATACGGGAAAATCCAACCTCCTCTTGGAACCGATTTCAAGAATTACCCAAATTTAGGTGAAATTTTTTTCATCCCTTAAAACAACAAGCCAAATCTGGACCACTATTAACCATTCATCTCTTTTCTTTTCTTTTCTTTTTTCCCAAGAAAACCGATTTAATAATTTGTTCAATGCCAATGCACAATTTTAGACATAAAGATTAATACAAACAAAGTAAACAACCCCATTAAAAAAAACCACCTTATTATATAAAAACCCAACCCACCCAAACTTAGGTGCATATTATCATCTCTTGAAATAGCATGCCAAATCTGAACAAAATTAACCATTCACATCTCTTTCTTTTTTTTTTCAAAAAAAAAAAGAAAACACACCTTTAAGAATTTGTTCAATGCCGATTCACAATGTTAGACATAAAGATTAGAACAAAGAAAATAAAACAAACCCAAAATAATTATAAAAAAAAACCCCCCAAAATTAAAAAGAGGATATAAAAAAAGAAACAGACCTTCTTTGAAGCAAAGCCTGTGTTTATTATTCTTAAGTGCGACCCTCTTCGCGTGATATAGAATTGGTGGACAGAGAGGGTAACCGTATTTACCCAAATAGGAAAAATGAATGAGAGAGAGAGAAACGAACCACCCAATTTTGCGACGAAAATTGGGGTTTCTCTCGAATTGGACAGACCACATACAACGTTCACGCCTCTCTTGTCTCTGGATTTAGAAAAGATCTTCTTACATCTCAAGTAGGGCTGCTAAACGAACCAAGTTGTTCGGGCTCGACTCGATTTAAGCTCGTTCAGGCTCGTTCATTTAGACAAATGAGCGAGTTTGAACAAGTTTAAAAGCTCAGTTAGGCTCGGGACCTGGATCGGGTTTCATTTTATGTTCAAATTCGACTCGTTTGTGTTATTAAAACTTAATTGAAGCTTGACCAAACTCCTTTATAAAATCAGAAGATTAAATTAATACAAAATTATGTTCGTTTAAGTTCATGAACTTGGTTCATTTAGGCTAAAATTTGTTTTTTATTCCCTAAAAACCCTAAATGAAGAAGAATGATGGGTTCGTTGAGGCTCATGAGCTCGGCTCGGCTTGACTTGGTTCGACTCGTTTATAAACGAGCCGAGCTTGAACATGTCAAAGCTCGGCTCGTTCGGCTCGTTTACCACCCCTACATCTCAATCACCTCCTTTCACTTATGTATATAAATTTTCCTATTTTTTTTTATAAATAATATCATTAAATTATATTTTTTTTATAAAAATACATATTTCATTAAAGAAAAAATTAATTAGTGGTTCCTGTTAATGAAATTGTGGTCACCCGTCTATTATTTTAGGTCTCTGAAAAATTTTAAGTTTTTTTTAGGTCCCTCCAACCGGATGTTATTCAAATATATCAAATATGTCATCGCCCAATCATACGAATGTTAACAATGTATCGCGGAGTATTTACAGTGTATTGAAGATGCTTAATGATATATTGTGAAGTGTTTATAGTGTACTAAAATAATTGGAAAAGGGGCATTTCATGTGAAAGTTAACAATGTACTGGGGAGTGTTAATAGCGTACATGAGATATTTAACAATGTATGAGGAATGTTAACAGTGTACTAAAATAATTGGGTGGATTTTTCGGTATTTTTGAATAACATTTGGTTGGATGGACTTAAAAATAATTTTTTACTGCCTTAGGGACCTTAAAAAAACTTAAAAAACTCTAAGGACTTAAAAATAATAGATGGATGACCACATATACCCCTAATTAATTTCCCCTTTGTTAAAAGGAAAAATTCAAATAAACCCCTCACATTTCCTGAAGTCCATATAAGTATATAACCCCTTAAAACACCTATATAAATCTTACTAGCTTTATGAGTTAAAGTTTTGCTAACAGATGAGAAATATTACGTGAATATTTCATTTGGTTAACCATGGCTCAAAACATAGTATACAAAAATACTCTTACAATTTGTTAAAAATGCAAGAAAATTCCTATAAATGATGATTTTACCCTTTTGGATTAGGTTTTACAGGGGGTAAAATCATTATTTACATGGATTTTTCACTTTTTTAACATAATATTAGATTTTTTTTAGTATATTGTGTTTTTATACAGGTTAACCAAACAGAATATTTCTCGTCTATCAATGGAGGTTTAATCAGGGGGCTATTTGGATTTACATATGTGCTTTCAAGGTGTTATATGGACTTTAAGAAAAGTTTGGGATTATATGATTTTGGGAAGTTTATAGAGGGTTATTCGGATTTTTCCCTTCATTAAATGAGATAATATGATTTTTTAAAAATAAAAAACATGTGCAGCTAGCATTTTGGCTTTTGAAATAGACTGTGTAACATTTTTTTTTACAAGCACTGATACACTCAGTCCATTTTACAACCTATCTGCTGCCTTTTACACTGCATTAGCGCAATTGTAGTGTAGGATCTCTATTGCAGCGTATTGAAGGGTATTTTTTTAGTAACTCATCGTGTATTTCAATTCGTATTGTATATTTAAAAAAAAATAGTATGAGGTCGTCTATTTCATATTAAGGGGAAAGGAACCTAGTTTTCATTTTTGTTTTTACCTTTCAATAAATTTAGCAATAACTCATATCTACTTGTTCAAAATTTAAGATTTCAAATCACTTTAGATAAATCATAAATATTTATAAGATTTTAAAATAATATTTAAGTAAATCATATCAATAAATTTAAATATTTATAATTCAAAAATAAAGATATTCAGTTATTCACAAAATTTATCTCATTTCAATTCTATGAAGATTTGTCATGTTATCTTTGTTAAAATATGAAAAAAAATATAATCACATGGGATACAAATTTATTACCTTGAATGTTAAATGGAATGAGCTTTTTGAATTGTTGATCAATTATCTATAAGCATTTTGTCTATGTTGTGTTGTTTCATATCAATACTATAGTAACATTTTATACATTTAAGTTCACGTACAATTGGCAAGCGTATAAAGCTAGTACACATTTATATGAATTTTTTTTGTAATTTATAAGTACATATGACCACCAAATAACTGCATATTACCTAGAGATGATTTTTGGGACGACTTTTAGGGCTAGGTGTAGAAATATTCTTTACAACCTAGCCTTGAACCTCACTTGGGTAGCTACATAAATTATTCTGAGATAGATAATTGAACCTGTGAAATCTAAACCACCACCTTGAACCCAACCCGAATTGAGTTTGAATTGCATCGGGTTTTGATTGGGTTGAACCTAATAACCAAAATCCTCAACCTAGACTCTCTCAAAAATTCAGTTGGATCAGGTTCAACGTGCCCAATTCGCACCCCTAGGTGGAAGAGATGGAGATAAAGAAAAGAGTCAATGTTGGGTATATTTTAGGGTTATCAATTTAATTGATGGACTAGATTTAACCTTACCGATCCTATGGCTTATATTTGATGGATATTTCTAAATGCTAATATAAATTTTTATGTTTTAATAGTGTGTACATAGTTAAATACCATCATCTAAGAGAAAGGGTCTACTAGTCAAAGAGTCCGTATCTCTTAAAACTAGTTCGGGTTCGGATTAAATCGAAATAATTTGATCCTTTAATCCAAACTCAACCTGAATTAGACTCGAATTAACTTAGATTCAGATCGTTTTAAACTTAGATGACTGAAAATTTTAACTCGTACCCACCAAAAGTAGGGTTGGGTTGGGTTCAATCCACCCAAATTTTGACCTACTAAAAAAATAAGGTGTTTCAAAGCATAAAATATACTTCATGCTTAAAATCATGTTTGGGTGGACGGAACAGATGGATATAAGCGAGAATAATATCATGTGATTTTTTTTATTTATGATCTAACCCAACACCCATGATCTAACTTAACATTTATAACTAAGTACTGAATAATCATTTAAAATTTTAAGCATTTCAAATATTTTTACAACTTTTGACTTCATATAAAAGTATAATAATTCAAACCGTATTCTAAATGTTCATTTATAAAACATTAAAAATTCAAAATACTAAAGAACTATTTATAATACATTAAAATATATTTAACAAAAAAGCCATTGTAGGATCTTAAGATGTTCATCGGCCTCTCCTAATTTGACCTAGGCTCGTTAGTGGATTGATCGACCCGATCCGAAAACCGATGTGGACCCGACTCAAAGGACCCCACAATCAAACGAGTCAGGTCCAGATTTATCTTGACCCGACCCGACATGCCTATACTACTATTGTCACAAGGTCAAATTTCGTGCTAGGATTTTCGCCTGTGTGGTATAGTGACACTCACTAGTCAACCAACCTGATCACACCAAATGGCACACAAGGAACACACACTGTTTTCGGGCAAATACCATTTTTTCCTTAATTCACTCAAGTAAGGAATACATTTGCCGGTCTGGCTGCTTCAATTGCAGGCCTAGACTTTATATAAGCATACAAAACTGACTTTGCCCACGCAGGGGCCACTATAGCACGGTTACGTAACCGTCTGCCCACGCAATGGTCTAACTGCCGCATGGTTATATAACTACTCACCCACGTAGGGGTCCAACTGTCAACCTGATCAGTCATGCCTCACGCGTGGCCCTTGCGCACCATGTCTTTGCCCACACATGCACCTATCCAACTGCATCCTTGCAACCACTAGCTTCCGTGGCATAACCGCTCACCAGGCACCAACTGCCCACTCTTGCTTGTTTGCAACTGACTGCACGTGGAGAATCCACATGTGCAACGCTTCCCACTTCGCCCACATTCCATTGTGTCTCAGTGGTCTTGTGCCCCACGAGTCATCACGCACCCGTCTGTCCTGAAGCATGCCTTTGCTCGGACACACCCGGTCATTGCACCCGGGGTGTCTGTACCGTTGTCCAAGTTCCTGTCTGTGTCACGCGCCAACTTTCTGGTACTCCTGGGGAAGTTGTCCGGACACTTGTCCGTGTTGTGCCCCACGAGTCATCACGCACCCGTTTGTCTTGGAGCACGCCTTTGCTCGGACACACCCGGTCATTGCGCCCCAGGTGCTTATACCGTTGTCTGAGTTTCTGTCTGTGTCACGCGCCAACTTCCTAGTATTCCCGGGGGAGTTGCCCGGACACCTCCTGGTGTCTGTGCACGGGTTCGTCCCATACCTGTCCACGTTCTCACGTAACCCATCTCTGCACGAGTTGTCTGTCTGAGCGCGCCAACACGAGTCGTGCAACCCGTCCTCCATTGCGCGCTTCTCGTGCATATTATGCTCGGCTCTTACAGGAGTGTGACAACTATACATATCAAGGGAGACAATCTATATATATTTAAAACAAAAAAGGAGCCCTTAAAATAGAGAATATGTGGACTCTAAACACCTTCCCTCCAAACCCACCACCCCCATCCCCAAAAAAACCCCTCAAACCCAAGCCCCTCCTCCACCACTCCCTCTCCAAATCCAGCCACCTCGACGAGGCCCTCTCTCTCCTCCTCAAATCCCATCCGTCCATCCTTCCCACCACCCCCACCACGAATCTCGAGGCGTACTCCCACCTCCTCCACTCCTTTATCACCCACAAGTCCCTCCGTCACGCCGAGCTCCTCCACCGCCACCTCCTCCATTCAACCCCCTCCCTCCTCCGCCACCCCCTCATCAAATCCAAGCTCATCACTCTCTACCCCGTCTGCGCCCGCATCGAATCCGCCCGTCTCGTATTCGATGAAGACGACGACGACGAGCCGTCGTGGACCGCCATGGTCGTCGCCTTCTCCAAGAACGGCCTCCACGAGGATTCCCTCTCGCTCTACGCGGGGAATGCGTCATGGCGGTCCGATTTCGCCGACTCCGCCGCTCTCAAGTCGTGTTCGGCCCTCTCCGCGGTCCGCCTCGGCCGGGCCGTCCACGCGCGCGTGCTCAAGTCCGCGCGAGAGCCCGATCAGGTGGTGCTCAACGCGCTCGTTAGGTTGTACGTGAAGTGCGGGACTCTCGATGAGGCGTTGAGAGCGTTCGATGGTATGCCTCAGCGAAATGTCGTGTCTTGGAATTCGTTGTTGTCTGGGTTCGTCGGTAGGGGCTTTTTCTTTGAGTGTTTGGACTTGCTTAGGCGAATGTGGATTGAAAGCTCGGTGGGTTTCAGTTGGGTCACTCTCACGACGGTTCTTTCGGCGTGCTCGCAAATTACAGCTCTTTATAAAGGCAGGGAAGTACATGCACAGATGGTTAAGTCGAGAGAGGAACCCGATATCGTGGTCTTGAACTCGCTCATGGACATGCACGCTAAGTGCGGTGTTGTGGAATATTGTGAGAGGGTGTTTCGTGGGATGGGCAGTCGTGATTTGACGTCGTGGAATACAATGCTCACGTGTTATGCGATTGGTTGTGCCCACGATGCGTTGGAGCTTTTTGATGAGATGGTTGGAAGAGGACGAGGGGGGATTAAACCCGATGGGGTTACATTTGTTGCCTTGCTTTCGAGTTGCGCCCACGCGGGATTTGTGGATGAGGGGCGGAGATTGTTTGATCGAATGGATGTTGAATTCAGGGTTCGGAAAAATGTGGAGCATTTTGCTTGCTTGGTGGATTTGTTGGGCCGGGCGGGGTTGATTGATGAAGCGTTTGAAGTCACTGAGAAGATGCCTATGAGACCGGGCGGTAGCGTTTGGGGGTCTTTGCTTAACTCGTGTAGGCTTCACGGAGATGTCGAGTTGGGGGAGATAGCCGCGAAGAGACTTTTTGAGATTGAGCCCAACAACGCGGGAAACTATGTCTTGTTCTCGAACATGTTCGCGAGAGAGAAAATGTGGGAGGAGGCGAAGAAGGTGAGGGTGGCGATGGAAGAGAAAGGGTTAAAGAAGGAGGTTGGGCGTAGTTGGGTTCAAGTTGGGAGTGGAATTCACTCTTTCGTTGCGGGTGGCGGTGTGAGCTTTCGAAGCTCTTTGGAGTATAAGAGGGTTTGGGAGGAGTTGGTGGAGTCTATGGAGAGGGAAGGGTATGTGCCGGACACGGATGTTGTTCTTCATGATGTGGATGAAGGGACCAAGGCGGAGTGGGTGTGCGGGCATAGTGAGAGGATTGCGGTTGTGTTTGGGCTTGTCAACAGTGGAGATGGGATTCCTATTAGGATCATGAAGAATCTTCGGGTTTGCGACAACTGTCACAATGTGATGAAGGTTGTTTCGAAGGTGACGAGGAGGCTTATTGTTATGAGGGACACAAATCGTTTCCACCATTTCCGGAATGGAGCTTGTTCTTGTGGCGATTTCTGGTGAATTACTGGTTGGGTAAGAGGTTTTTGCATTATGAAATTGTTGATAAGATATTGTTTTAGTGTAACTGAAACAATTTTTAGGAGGTGACTATTTCCTTATGTTGTGTGAATTGTGTATATAATACTTTTAGCTTAAGCAAGTGAGCTTATTAGGCAAACTATTATATAGTTCGCTTACCTTTGCTTTGGTCTCTGTGTTTTTTTTTACTGAGATATCTTCCATCAAAACAAACTACATATGAATTCTTGTTAAACCCATAATAATATGCAATTGTAGACCAATAGCTTTATGAAATGAGGATTAATCACTATAGTTAACTGAAGGAGTGTTTGTAAAGGAGCATTTCACTTAAAGATGCTTTTGAAATTAAATTCCCAGGAATTGTACTTTTGTTAGTTTTTTTGAAAAGCTCTTCTTTTTTCATTGTTCATGACTAAAAACTTTTTTTTTTTTTGTTGCTTTCTTAAAAAGTTGGGACAACTTGGGGCGTCGGAAACACGCTTGAGTTAAATATGATTCCTGCCAAAGTAAAATCAACCAATCATGTTTCCAAACTCTACCTAACTTAATCTTGTTAGTGTCTCTTGCAGTAATTGCCAATCTACAGGAGATAATTGAGGCCTATGCAGTTCACTTATTACTTCATAGTTTCAAAGTGACATTTACTTGATTCTGCTCATCCACAATAACTCTTTCGAGATGAGGTTTGTTGAATGGGATTACAATCATAACACGCCACTAGTATGTATTCAGTTTCTTCATGATGCATCATTTATATTGACTTGACTTGCTCCTAGTTCATACCAACTCCATGAAAATGAGCCTTATTGAATATCCCTTACTTGTTTGTCATAACATGCATGTATCAATTTGTTGTCTGCTGTGGTAGCCACCAGTCAGACCAGATTTCCAGTCTTCTCACCATTGCCAATTAAATAACGAGTTCACTATGAAAGAATCATAGTGAACTTGTTATACCCACCCAGTGTCACCATTGCTATCCATCTCATTTTAACATTTTCTTCCATGTCCAAGAAAGAATTAGCTTGAGTAGGTAGTTCTCAATTTGATTTGCCCTTGACATTTTCTATGAAGCCACTGAACCCACATAGAGGTTTTCGAATAGAAATTTTTTATAACAGGTTGAGTTTCCATTCAGTGACTCTCCAGATTCTAGTCCCCTCCCAGTTTGGGTTGACACACTACTGGTCATCTTCCAACATGAAAATTTTATTCATTTTTCTTTTAATATTTATAATTGGTCATGGCTTCTTAGTCTCCCTGTCCTAGTACATAGTCCCTGAACCTTTCAATGTGTGATATTGGGTTATTCGCTCCTGATAGTTATATTGTGATAGATAACAATTCAGACTGAATAAACAAATTTTTGTTTGGTTGCATTTTATGTTATTCTCATTGGGAAACGTAAAAATGATTTTTTTTGTTTGGTTAACATTGCATAAAGTAAGTAGTTAATAAGAGATGAATAAAAATTTATGACTTTTTAAATGATAATTATACCCCCTGAGGATTGTGTGAGAGAAGTATGACTGATTTGATAGATGCGACAGTTTTTGAAATCTGAGTGAGACTGCTAGGTGAGATAAATTTTTCAAAATGACAGAGAATATTTTTATCCATTGATATAGATAAGCCTTGATAAATAATTCTAACATTTTCTTAGAATAATTATCAAGTTTTATCCTAACTTATCCATACATAATTATCGGGGTTTATTCTAGAAAAATAAATTGTTTTTTTGGGCTATTCTTATGCATTTTTCCTTATTCTCGCCTTATGTTCCACGCCAAACGGGGGGTTAGGTTTTTATTGAAATCCCTGCAACTTAAACTGCATAAAATTTATGCTTAACCTTGTTGAGTTTTATGTCTTACACGCGAGCGCGCGTGTACACACACACATATATCAGTATCCAGATAACAGGGGAGAACTGTGCGCACAAGGCGAAAATCTTTCACACCTCTTCACAGTTGAAGCGGGGCATTGTGGTAATGTATATAAACTATTTATACTCCTTTATGAGTTATGGTTACTTATATTAGGTCTGGAGCCCTTGTAGTCTGCATTCCAGAAAAATAGTGAATAATTATTTCTTCCTTCTCCTTGACATAGGCAATTCTTTATCTAGCCTACTCTCTTGTGACACAGTGATTTTTTTTTTCCATTCTTCTCTACTTAGATTCACAGTTTTTTTTGGGATTGGTAAGGGTTATTTTCAATGTACCCTACATCTAATTCTTTGATAAAACAATTAATACAAAAACAGAAACAATTGATGGAAAAAAATAAAACAAATACACAGCTCATTCTCATAACCATAAAGGAACAAAAAAAATTTGAAATAAATATACAGAGGACTTTTCAAAACACCTAACTGATAGAAAAGCAACATGTCAACAAATAGTTTAGTGGCATTAATTATATTCATATGCATGTAACATGGCCTGAAACTAATAAAAGTTTATATAAGATGCTCAGGTGGTTGTTTTGGATAATGATCCCTTAATATATGAATAGCATATCTTAAAATATATATGTTCCTTTGTATTTTTGTTTCCTTGTCACATGGTCATTTGTTCTTTCTTTGTTTAATACATTCTAGAGTTTATCTCAATTAAGGAGAACTTCTTCTGCTGCTGCTGCTTCATGATAATTAATTATTCTTTCCACTGTTATTCTTATGGCAAGGCTGACACACATTAGATCTGTCTAATATACATGAAACACTACCATTATTTGTATGTCAAACATAAGTACATTTGAATGTCAGGGAGATCAGAATAAGCATACCATTATTTGATCCACAGTGAACTGTAATATGGTGGGCAATTTCCCTTTTTGACCTCAATTGTTTTAAGCTTTAACTGTCCCTTGATTGGGTGGGTTTTACGTATAAGAGTCTGTGTGTGTGTATTTGAAAATGTATGTATTTCATTAGACAAATATATATTTTAAAAAACATTCAAAATGTGTAAGGTGGCTTCAAAGATCATCTGTAGCACACTAAATGTTTTTCCTTGTAGCAACTAATACATTGTCGTTAAACATGTCAGCGGATCGGATACGGATTAGATGCGTTAATGTCTGTATCCTATCTTAATAATTCGTATATGGATATTAATTTTTAGATTCAGATATCTTACTAAGCGGATACATATTTTTTGGATAATTGATATGTTTAAATATTAACATTAATTTGAATAATCAAGTGATATATTAGAGAGATGTGAAAATTAAATTGAAATTTTTAAACTTATTTTCTCTTTTAGATATCAAAATTTAATAGTAATATAATATATTATGATTGTGATTAATAATATAAGATAATAAATATGAACAATATATAATACAAACATATATATTTTTATAATATATGTGAGATACATATATTTTTCGGATCAGATATACCGATATCCATATCTCTACATCGGATTTGAAATATTGGATATTTTTAATTTTTTTTGATACATGTTTAGCATTTTCTTTCAAATAATTGATAGACTTAATTGTCGCCACGTGTTAAACCCTTGTTGGTAAAAGCTTTACTTCTCCACTCGCCCTCACAGAAGAGTTACTGTTTGGTAACGAGGTTTGGGCGGATTCCGCTTTTTGAAAAGCTAAAATCTCAAAATCGTGCAGCCAAACGGGTCGGATTCTGGCGGAATCAAAAGCTGGATTCCTTTTAATTTCTCTATCGAAATCCGTGTTTTTAAAATCTCAAAAAGAACGTTTTTTGGTCGGAATCGATTTTTTGAATTGAAAAGCAACTTTTTTTACCAAACATTAAACTTCTTCCAAATATTGATTCCTGAATTAAAAAAAAACATCCAAAAAAAGTCAAGGTCTAAAATCATCTTAAAAAACAGCTTTATTCTAAAATCTACTTTGAATTGGTTGTTACAGAAAACCCTGTAGCATTAAATATGTATGGCAGAGGGATATGGCTTCATCATTTTGCAATAATTTGTTTACAAACTTTTTTTTAGTGAGGTATACCTGGATTTTTATTTTTTAAAATACATACAGTTCAGACAATAAAGTATATAATTTTGTAAAAGTGATACATATGTGTTCCAATAATTTGTATATATTTTTACATAAAAAACAAAAATTAAATGTTAGATCTTTAAAGCAAAAAGGACACATTGGACTGTATATAATACTATAACATTGCACAATGCGATATTACATGAGGTGGTTCGCGTATTATTCATCTTTTATCCACAACTTATTCATGATCAATTAAATAACAAAAACTTCATTATTACATTTTCTAACGTGAATAACTAAAAACATAATAAAACAAAAACCCACTTCTTCTTTATCTATACTGAAAAAAATGATTATATATCATGTAATAACTTGTATTGTTTTTCAAAGAATGTAATGTATAAGTAAGCGTGTTGTGTGTACGACTTCATATGAATTTTAGCTTATTTTACAGTCTCATTTATAATTTTATGTATCCCGTTGAGCCACATAAATCCATTTTGACAAGATATTTCTTTGTTATTTTTTTATACATATTCTATAAATGAAAGCATAAAAATTATTGATGAGATATACTATTTTAAAAAAATTAAAAAAATGTGTGGATTGTCTTTAGATTTGAAAATGTGATTGAGTCTAACATTTTTGAAAAAAAAAACTATGTATACTCATAATTTCTTTTTGATAAGTATCCACTAATCCACATAAAAGAAAAAAAAAAGGATTTAGGGGTCTTTAAGTTGGGGCCCTAGGCATCTGCTAGGCCGGGTCTTGATGCATGTGCTTCATAACTATTGGTTGATGTTCAAAAATAGTTTTTGTTACTTATAGAAATTCTATAATATATGTTGCTTTAGATAATTTGTTTCTCAAACCAATCTTTAGAATGAGCTTATGAGCTGGTAAAAAAAAATAATCTGTAGTTGCTGTTTCATTTTTTAATCCTTTTCTTTGTGTGAATCAACCAACAATGAAATTCAAACAAAATTAGGCCTTCCCAAGATAGAATGAAAAAAAAAAAAAAACATTAATTCGCTACAATGAACATGCACAAATAGCAGATTACATATATAAAACCACAACACAAGACACAACAACATACTATGGTTTCAATTAGAAACAAAAAATCAACATAAAAAAAGGCAACCCAATACATATATATATATAAGTGAGATACATGGAAAAAGAGATTAAATTAAAATCAAGGCATATAAATGTCTGAAATGGCCTTTAAAAGCTCCAATTTGAACCTCAAAAAGGCGACGTAATCGACGGTGCGCGAGAGGAGAAGCTTTTCGGATCTCAAAGTCCGCCCACCCGGGACGAGCATCCGGAGCTCCTCCTCAAGCCCGGCCCGCAAAATCGGGCCACCTCTCCTTCTCGATGTCGCTCGACTTCTGCTACTACCACATGACACCACCCTCTTCGACTTCACCGACGACATTTCCTGGTTTTGATTCTTCTTCTTCATCTCTTCTTCTTCTTCTTCTTCTACTTCTTTTGAGAAATTGAGAGATTTATATGATGGAAGAAGGGTCATGAGAGGGTTACCACTATTTATAGGTGGCTTTTTACGAGGTGGGGAGCGTGTATGACAGCTCGTGCTCATTCTTAACTTTTTAAAAAAGAGTAACTGATTGCACAGTTTTTTTTTTTTAAACTTCATTTTTAATCCCATTTTAAAAAATATATCTACTTTCAGTTTAAGAAATATCTTTTTTTATATTTTAATGTTTTTAATATATGGATTCATAGAATTCATTGGCATTGTGTTTAAATTTTTTTATAAAAATATATATGTTATCTAATATGGATTGTTTTTAAAAAGTTTGAAACATTGTGATGATTGAATTGGGTTGAAAAATAGTTTACGTGTAACATTATTATTTATTTTTTAAAAAAAGTTTAATGAAGAAGGCTGGGGACTGACCCACACGTGCTGACTGACAGCGATTTGTTTGTGTTTTTGTTCATCATTGGTCATGGCTTCTCTGTCTTCTTGTCCTAGCAGTAGTACCCGAACCTTCCCGTTGTGGATCTTAATAAAATATTAAATTGGATCTTAAAATATTAAATTGAAACGCGAACCCAACTTTTCTTTTCAGTCGGCAAGCATTTTCCAAATTTTTTTTTAAAAATGTGAATGGATCCAATTTCAAGAACATTATTCAAGAGTTAGAATAAAAATTTGAAATTTTTTTCTGTAGAATCGAAACAAATATGTAGAGTTAGCCTTTTCAGCTTCGCTGTAAGGTTAACCACGGACACTGGCGGAGTCAGATAGAGACGAGTGAGGACAGCTGCCCTCACTCAATTTTTGTAAATCAATCTTCCATTGAAATTAACTTATTCCACCTAATATATTCAACTGAAATAATAATGGTCCACATGCTTATCACTCGTTGTCATCTTTTATAAATTAGAGGGTCTACGTATCAAATCAGTTTTTGCATCTTTTATAAATTCTTATTTACATCATATTCATAGTTTATCAACGTCTTATTCTTGGTCAATAAATGAATAAAAGCTTTATTATTACATTTTTAATGAGAATAATTAAAAATATAACTAAATAGAACATGACTTATTCTATTGATATAATTACTTATGTTGGAATAGTTATCCATTCAGCAAATATATTATATTCCAACCAAATGGGGGTTTGATGTTTTACATGTACTTAGAGGCACTCAATGGGTAAATAGTAAATACCTCCTCAACCATTAAGTTGGGTTTATGTCTTGCACTTTATTTTTATGATACCAAGAAAGAAATGTATTGAAGGATTTGTTCCTAAGTTTGAAATATTATTTGTCATTATAAATGAAAACTAGAGTTCAAACATGTGGCTAATAAATCATTAGGGTGAATGGGGTATAAGTCCCCTCTTATGTAATTATAGTTACGTAATTTCTATGTTGTGTGTCAAGGTATTGTGGTAATATATATATTATCTTGTGAGTTAAGAGAGAATCCCATAACATGTTTGAGAGGGAGAGTCAGGTGACCCTACACACAGTCTATGAAGACTGATGAGTTTTAACATTTTCTTGAGATATTCATAAGTGTTGCTTGTGAACATGGAACAAAAAAAATATTTGAAACATTTCAAAGAGGATATCTCCAAATACCTTCCTAATAGAAAAGCTACACGTCAGTAAATAATTTGGCGCTAAGTGGTTGTTTTGGATAATGATCCCTTGATACATAATAAAACGCCTTATTATATACGTCTCTTTGTGTTTCTGTCTTGTCACATGGAGCCATTTATATTTGTTTTTGTTCTATCCATGCAATCATTTTTTATAGGGAAAAAATGAAATTCATATAACCCATTTACTTTTTCTAAAATCCATATAGCCGTCTGAAAATACTTATGCAAATCCTAATAGTCCATTGAATTAAATTTTCATTAATAAATTAAGATTATTTTACGAAATGTTGTTTGGTTAACTCTGGTGGAAAACAGAGTATACTAAAAATACTATACAATGTGTTTAAATGCGAAAATCCTCTTTAAATGATGATTTTACCCCTCCGTATAGGGTTTTATAATACATCTAGAGAGGTAAAATTATCATGTATGAAGGTTTTTTGCATTTTTAACAAATTGTAAGGGGTTTTTCATATACTGTGCTTTCAGTTATGGTAAAAAAAGGAATATTTACAGAATATTTCTTATATCTGTCAACAAAAATTTAGTTCAAAGAGTTATTTAGATTTATATAAATGTTTTCAGGGGGTTACATGAATTTTAGGAAAAACAAGGGGGTTATATTGATTTCAGGCCATTTACAAAGGGTTATTTGGATTTTTTATTTTTATTTATTTTTTATATATAGCATGAGTGACTGACTTTGACCAAACAAATAATGCTACTATCCCTGACACTGCTGACTCTTCAGATGAATCAATACCCGCAGGGTTTATCATATACCTTAATTATTTAAGCCAAACTTATGCAGCCACGTACTGCTACATGAAAAAAATGTTCTCAAGACTGATACATTAGATCTGTCTAATGTACAAGAAACACCACAAAAAAGCAAAGAAACACAGAGACAGAACACACAAGTATATGTGACTCAGAGTGATCATAATATAAGCATCTCATAATGTGATTCAAAATGCGCTATAACACAATTAATAAATGTTACACTCTTTTAATTTATTGCGGTCATTTTTTCTGGTCACAAGAGTTTTTGATGTATTTTGAAGTATATGTTTGACCAAACATACATTTTTATATTTTTTCACAGTAAAATATATTTAAGACCATTTAGATCTGTGGTGGATCAGATTCCATGACACAAAATGCAACAAAACATCATCGCGGGTCCAAATATATTTATGCGTTGGGCGTTAAAGATGAGTTTTACTTATAAAAGTGATAATAGTTTAGAAACTCCGATCCTAAAATAAGCTTCTAATGTAGGATTTCAATCCTAAAATTTTCAAATCACATGTGTATGCACCGCAATCCTAAATGGACCCTTAGACATAGTGGATTATATAATATGTTAGATTGACATCAGCGAAAATGAAAGTAAGAAACAACTGAGTGTAAAGTTCAGCTCTCAAGCACAGTAACAAAGTACTGCGTACTTCTCCAAATATTCATTAAAGAACTTAATTAAACATCTTTATATAAAACACACCATACCGAACATAATACATATAAAATTCATTAATACATACTAATATTTAAATTATCTAAAAAATAATTTAATTATCACCATATCTTACTAATGTATAAATATCATACCTGACGGACATGACGAACAATTACCAAATGTTTATTTACTGTACACCAAGTTTGTCACGAGAAATCTTCAAGTGGGCCCTACCACATGATTGCCCCACGTGTGATCTCGGATACGTCCAAGATCGACACTATATCAGTAATAATTAAGTGGGGGTGGGAGGGTCCCCTCCATGCATGCATGCAAATGAAACCTTGACATGTCACACTCATCCGATATATATACGTACACATTATTAGTGAAATAGCTAACCCTGACCAATCTATGCATGAGAAATTGGTTATGAGAGGGATGGAGGAGCAGATGCCAGCTGCCACTGATGAAGCAGTGGTAGAAAAGTTCAATATATGAGGGAGGATGTAAAGGGAGTGTATGAGATTGGTCTGTTTGTTTGTTGGGATGTATAGCTTCTTAGCTGTGTTTCTTTCTCTCTCTCTTTTTTTGTTTGTTTGAGGAGCACATGGAAGCACATGCTTCCATTGCCCTTCACAAAGAGAATAGCCATTTGTTTTTCCAATCTTTAGCTTATAGGGGAGGTTTGTGTACACCAACCCAACATACATTCATACAAAGATTGGGCCCTACCTTTTTAATTGCACCATGACTGGAAGAAGACCTGGACTTTGGACCAACCTTTTGGCCTCATTGAGTCTTCCAAAATGACATTTGAGGCATGTACTATCATTGAAGGGATTGTAATACAAAAGATTTTGTCACTTTATACCATGGCTCACTTATTGAGTGGTGTCATGAAAAGATAAAAATGAGGAAGCTAAGTGGTCTCACACGTGCGCGCGCAGAAGATGCATTTAACACTTCACGGGTGTGCATATAATAAAAAAATATATATGATTTTTTTGGTGAATTTTATTTTAAATTTTGAATAATATAATGGTTGGCCAGTAGTCCCTTCTGAAAGACTGATGCTCTTCAGAATTTGCATCTTTATTTTTTTGTTTTGAAAAACTGCAACTCTTGAAAAGTTGCAAAATCAAAATGATAGTGATGCAACTATTCAAAAAGGCAGCCCTGTATGCCCCATAAAATTCCATTCATATTACATATATATCTTCTATCAGTTTTTTCAACAGTTTTGCAGAGAGTTATAGGATCTTCAGAATTGTTGTGTAGATTTCTATTTTTTGTTATATTATGAAAGTGAACTTGGTATTTTATGCGGGGACAAATATATATACATCGCTTGAATGAAAATGTTTACGTGCCTCGAAACTTCCAGTTTTTATTCTTTTTTGTCGGTTCTTAAATAGTTGTGTATCTATGAATGGTTAGTTTTCCTCTACAATGATTACAGTTTATTCTAAGATTGTGGTCATTCCTTTACAAATTACACACATTAGTTTCAGATTTGTTTACAGTTAGAATTATAATTACAGTTGTAAACCGTGATAAAAATGTTATAGATGTATAAAGATCACACTAACAAATATCATGGTTTTAAACCGTAATTTAAAGCTTTTTATCATGGTTAATTTGAAATCTTGATAAATATCAAATATTGTAGTTGTGTTTTGAAAGGATAAGATCCAATAACATCACATGGGTCCCTAGTTCCTAAATGAGGGGTTTGATCCATCAGGTCTTATTAACCCCTAATAAGAGAGTAATTATGTCACTCCACATGTTTAATATATATGATGTCATTTCACATTGTTTAATATAGGACATTTATGATATTTTCAGTCACTGTGTCGTGGAGATTGATGAGATGCATTCTCAAAAATCAGATCTCTTTTTTTTTTTTTGAAGATTAGTGGCATCCAATAGATTATCAGAGAAAATTTTGAACTCGCCAACTGATTGTAATTAGGTCATGAGAGCTATATACCAGCCTGTCTTGGGCCTTGATTGGTGTTAAGAGTTATGGCACATTGCTTTTGCTTTATTGTTACATGCCATGTTATCATATGATTCTGTTTCATTGTGTGTTGTTGCAGTTCATTCCATATCTGTATAGGCTTTTAATTGGTGTGTGTGTGTGTGTGTGCACGGCAGGTTATCTGATGTTGTATTGCTAATTTAGCTAGCATTATTGTTATTTGATTAATTGTAAGCCTTAATTGCGTGTAAGGTTGTTAATTACCTAGTGTGTATTCTTTTACCAAATTATCCATCGATTTGTTAAGTTGGCCTAGTTAATGATAGCTAATTAGTAGATGAAGAGATGCTCCTTATATAATACAGTCATATGCAGCCACCATATAGTCCCATAAACCCAATGCGGTGGCGGCTCTAGGAATTTTCATAAATGATCATTAAAAATATAAATTTCATAATTTTTTTTGTTAAATTTACTCGTATCATATATCTATAAAAAAACATAAACTATTTTTTTTGAAAATAGAATACTTACAATAATAAAAAATAAACCATCAAAGAAAGGAGATCAAAGATTTTTAATATATAAACTTTTACAATTGTTATCGACAAGATTTCATATTTTGAAATCATTGTATGATAATTTCATTATTACATTATCGACGCGTCCAATCCATCCATCTGTGATCAAGATTTTTAATGGATCCCATGATAAAAATAGTTTTGATACACTCAGTCCATTTTGTAGCCGTTTTATAGCTCATACACTATGATAATATAATATATATTACGTTATCATAGTGAATGGGGTTTTATCATAGTGTATGACCTAAAAATTTATTATTTTTTCAGTGTGAAAAAAATACACTAACATATTTCAATATATACTTTATTTCATATAACTACATATACTTCAATGAAAGAATATATGATTTTTTTAAATAAAAAAAATCAGTGTGAATTGCAATTAAGGTTACACAGGGGCTGGACATATTATTTTTCAAAATAAAAAATTAGATGGGGTTTGGTTGTATAATGGGCCTCCTGATATGATTGTATATATGGGCCTCATGAATGACTCCACCACCTAAACAATCATTTGACAATTTTTTTCAACTACGTTTGTTATTTTGTCTAATGAAAATGATAGACTTGTGATTTTAAGAATACATACTGGATATATTGTAATTTGGGATCATCACTTGTAGTCCTTTCTCAAAATAAAAAGGACAATTATGTAATTCCAAATTAATTAGATTAGGACCATGTTGCATGTACAACAACTTCTCAATTTGCCAACCCTTCCGTCCTTGTGTCTCTTCCAAAGAGAGACAAAACTAGAAGAATTTTTAATTCTCTAAATTAATTGATCATTTCGCATACATTAGTATCATATGTCTTGTTCTCTATATTTTTAAATTTTTTGATGGGGTCAATTGACCCCACCCCTAATAACCTAGCGCCGCCATTGCAACATAGTATATGATTTATTAGTTTAAACATATAAATTCACTCATTTTGTAAGTTAGTCCAGAGTAAATTTGTATACTTCATTTTATAAACATACAATACAACATGACATGCATGAATTATAAATCTTTAAAAAAATCAAAACATGTACCACTGCACGTGGATTGCAAATGAAACAACCCCTAACTTTATTCTTTAGTTAATGGTTCATCTCATGGAAGTGTGAATTTGATTCTAGTAGTTGTTGGTTGATAGATAATGTTTTATTCTCTTATTAAATCTCGCTCTACTAGCACGATTAATATTCGAACTTAAGAATCTTTCATTCAAGAGAGAGAAATCTGCCAACTTGTCAGTACACACAGGTGTTTTGACTTTTATGTGTTGTGATTAAAATGATTTTTTCCCTTTTTCAAAACATGCTTTTCGTATAAAATTCTACTGAACTAGGGTTTGCTGCTTCTCTCTTATATATAGAGCTTCAACCATAATATCCCTTGGTTTATCCTATAAATAATTATTTCTTTATGTTGGTTAGACAAAAGATTTATTATCATGTGTTCCATTACTTTCATTGATTGTAATAGAAAACTCATCATTGTACACGACAGATGATCCCAACTCAAGTGGAGCAGAAAATAATAGGCACAACCTTGAACATGCATGTATACATTGAAAATTATGTTTTAACAAAGGATAATATTTTTCTTGGGGCTGTTGGGTTAAGTCCAACTCAAATTTGACGGTTTGAACTCTATTTTTGACGGGTTAGGTGAAAAACTAGGTTTGGATTCGACTGTTCGAGTTTAGATTGGTCAAAAATCCAGATTGAGTTCGAGTTGATGTCACAGAGACAACCCAACCCAAGTAAAAAAACACCATGAATATTTTTTAAATAAATTTTTGTTCGCTTATATGATATTTAATTTTCATAGCCCGCACATAGATTTTTTGTGTTTCTCACATAATAACGTAGACTCTAACTTTTACTTTCTAAAATATATACATCGTATAATGAATTTTTTTTTAAAAAAAGAAGAAAATATGTATACTAGTAATCCAGTGATATATCCATTACATGATATATAGTTGTCAAGTTGTGAGTCTGATGACCACGCTCTCAAATAAAAATAGTGAATGTGACAGGGTTAGATCCACCAGAAATCATAGTTGATTTTCAGTATCTTTATAAGCACATGAGTGATAAGCCCATACAAGTGCAAATCACCTCCACTGGTAAGCCCATACAAGTGGATCCACCTAATTCAAGACCCAGTCAGAACTATAACAAGAGCAGTGATACACTCAGCCCGTTTAGCAGCCCATAACGTAGTATATACTGCATTAACATAATATATAATGTACTATCATAGTATATATTGCAGTCTGTTTTTTTTATTTTTATACCATGAAAAAAATACACTAATGTATCTCAGTATATACTTCATTTCATATAGTAACATACACTTCAAAATGTGAGTGTATAATTTTATAAAAAAATAAAAACGGGATGGACTGCAATCGAGACTGCAATGGGGCTACATATATCTTTTTCTCTAGAACAAATGGAATAGGTAGCTGTATGGGATGACTTGACTGCTCATAACAATGTTTATTTTATTTTATTTATGTGAGTAATTTTTTTTCTTGAGCAAATCTTCTCCTATCAGTCGGCGGCAAGACTTGAAACAAAGTTCCCTCATTAAAGAGGGGGCACTTATCACATTCTACTGAGAGGAGATTCAGTATAGCAATGCTTATTTGATAGCTTTAAGAGCGTTAATACACTTAGTCCGTTTCGCAGCCCCGTCTACAGCTTAGAGGTGATTCTCGAGCAGCCCATACACTCTACTAGTAAAATATATATTGTCCTAGTGCAGTGTATACTCCACTCATAGAGTGTATGAAAAATTATTATTTTTATATTTTTTCAAGAAAAAAGTACATGTTTATTTAGATATATACTTCATTTTATACAATAGTAAATATTTTATTAGACAAATATATATTTTCAGAATAAAATAAAAATGTTTGGGGGCTACAGATAGGGCTATACATGGGACATGAGTCGCATGACATACCATTTTTCAAAGCTTTAAATCTATCAAATTTAGGGGTGTACTTGGGTGAGTTGAATTCAAACCAATCCGACTTTTAGACGAACTCAATTTGAAATTTTAGTATTCTAGTTTAATCTGAACCAAAATAGAGCAACTAACTCAAATTAGGGTTGATCAGTTTGAGTTGAAAGCTCGGGTAACTTGAATTTAATATGGTAAGTGGTAATTTAAATTTTGAGAGCAAATTTAGAAATGTTCAAATTTTCAAATAAATTGTTTGATTTATTTTATAAAAAAAATGTCATTTTTATAATATCATTTATTTATTCTCACTCCATTGAGGATTTCTAATTAATTGTTGTTATCCTTTTGCAGATGGGATAATGACTATTATAAAATTTAAATTATCTAAAATGACACTGTTTCAAAGTCAAACATGAATCTAACTTGGACCAGAATCAAACTGAATGGGTTGAATTCTGGTTTACTCTATCTGAGAATTCGGTTTGGGTTGTTTTCTTCCAATTGTAGATTGGGATTGGACTGAATTATAATCCGATCCAACCCGTCCGCGTTATAGCCCTAGTCATGACAAATGTATTTGTTTAATGCATATATTGTTAAGTAGGGGGTGCAACTTGTACGGACTGAACCCGATTCAATCCGAAATTTGGATAGGTTTAGGCTAGAATTTTAACGTTCAGGTTCAATCCAATCCCGAACCCGAGCAATCCAAAGTTAAGTTGTGTTGGGTTTGGGTAATCCAAACTAACCGAACCCGAAGTTTCTATATATAAGTAAAATGTTCTAAATAAATTTATAATATTTTAATGTGTATGATAAAATTATAATTATACAATTTATTTTTATCTAGAATTTTTCATTTCAATAGTATTCATATTTTTATTCTCAAAATAAAAACGTTTCATCATTTTTATCTTTTTTATTTTTGTTATATGAAAATTTGACTATTACAAAGTTTTAATTGTTTAAAAAATTACATTTTTTAAGTCAAACTTGAACTCAACCCAAACTTGAACTCGAACTGAACAAAACCTGACGAGTTGGGTTTGGGTTGAGCTTCTCAAATCTAATAGTTGGGTTGGATTAGGTTTCTCCAACCTCGGGTTAGGTTTAAGATGAGCTCCAACCCGACCCAATCGCCCGAGTTTCACCCCTGGTGTTAAGGGTCATTCTTCAATGACCCAATTCTTAATCCATTTTTATGTCAAACTTAATTCAAACCATTGATAAGATAACTTGTTGTTCTACCATTTTTTTCCATTAGTATCTATCACTTTTTAGAGGGTTGATTGTCGATCCTTTTTTTTTATTATTAATTTATATATGTTTCAATGCATTAACTTTTGGATCATAAATTTTTTGTTAAAATTTTTTAGAAGAAAAAAAATCATAATATAATGATTAGTTGTGAAAATTCTCGATATTTTTATGCTTATTTACTAAAATATATTATCTGCATGATCCATTGATTCAATATATATTACACAAACGTATTTTTTTTTGTTCATGCATGTTTAACTCATACGTGTGCATCAGATCCCAAATCACTCCAACCCCTTCGGGAAAATCTAGGAAAGAAAATTTGGGAAAGAACAGGAGAGAAGAGGGAAAGTGGAAATCTGGGAAAGAAAAGGAGAGAGCGAGATAGGAAATATGGGGAAGAAGAGCAGAGAAAAGAGGGAGAGAGTATCTGAGAAAGAATCAGAGTGGCGTGTTTAGGGTGTGATAATTCTTTAATATAATATAATAAAGGATCAATTGCCTAAATACTCTTACAGCCCAACCTCTATATTTTCTGTACCCTCACCTTTTTGAAATTTTTTTTACCCTTGCTTGTACACACTAATTTTTTTTTCTACCCTCTCAGTTGCCACATCACTTTTTTCTTCTACTACTACCCTTCTCTTCAACAATTACCCTCCAACACAAGTGCCTCCATTAATTCCCACCAAAACCCCTCGAAACCCTCTCTTTTTACCCAAAATCAAAACCCTCGAAACTCTCTCTCTCTCTCAATGACTCTCCCTCTCCCATCGACGATCCCAATCCCAGCGACGTGCTTCTCCTCTCGGCGAAGAACTGACACTCGCCGAACCCTCTCCTCGACCCTCACTCTTCCGGCAACCATCCCGACTCACCCATTTCGTCGAAACCCTTTCCCCTCGCCGACTTCCTAACCCTAGCTGACCCCCCCTTAACATCCCACTATGACTGAATCCCCCAAACGGTTGAATCCCAAAGCAGGTATGTAAATTAGGTTTTTTTTTTTAGTTTTTTATATTTTTTTTTGTAATTTGATATTTTTCCCCGTAAATGGTAATTACGAGTGTGTAAATGTAGTTCATATCTAATTGGATTGTCTCTTTTTAGTCTCATCTTGCATACTGTTCCTGTATGAGAATTTTTTTTTGTTGATTGTGCTGTTTTTAGGAGTGTCAATGAAAGTGTGTTTTTGTTTCGATATTTCATCAGTTGGGGTATTGGAATTGAGCGCGTAATGTGCTGGATTGCTCGATGGAGGGAGGTTTTTTTGTGTTTGTTTAGCTAGATTGTGTATTTATGTAAATAGGCCCTGATCCTTAATAGGCTCTAATCTTTGTGTTTTGTGTAACTTTAGTTTGTATTTATGTAAATAATAGTTTAATATACTGTAACATGTGGTTCAAACTCTGTAACTGTCCATGTTCTGTTTATTACTAGTAGATTATAGGTAGGTTGTGGCTATTACATAGGATATGTAATTTAAGTATTTATTGTCGGATGTTATTGTATTTTGCAACTTACAGATATTATTGTCAGATTTATAGTTTCTGTATTTCAAAACAGGAATTTCACTTTCTGTTCAGTAACTTACAGATATTTTAACATAATTAACAGTCTCAGTTATCCAAGTTACAGAAAATATGTTAGAACTTTCAGAAAATATTTAGATGTTACTTTTGTGATAGTTGCAGAAAATAAAATATTGCTTTATGTTTTTATTTATGTAAGTTATGATATTGGACAGAACCACATGGACACTTATTGTTAAGAACCCATTTTTATAAACTTACAAAAATATCATATTTTGGTTACAGAATATTCTGATGAACTTACAAAAAAACACAATCTGATTACAAGATATTCAAATGAACGCACAAAAAAATTATATGTTGTTTACAGGATATACTGATGAACTTACAAAAACCAATTGCCTAACAGACATAATTCAAAATAATATCCTGCAAACAACAAGCAGTACTGGACTGCACCTTCTTAAATTCCCATGCTACACCTGAGAAGTTTTGTACAGTTTGCTGGATTCTATTGCGTATTCGTATACAAGATGTGGATATGAAAAAGCACTTGAAGATTTGAAGCGTGTTTTGTTGTATGATTTCAAAATAGTACTCTTAAAATTAATTTTCAGATGCCTAAGACAGTAAGAATGATATGAATCCAAAAAGGTTTGGTTCACGGCAACAATCAACCCTTGCACCTGTCCGAAATTAATGTAATCTGACGTTCACTAGTAAGAGCATTCTTCAGTTGTGTAAAGAACCACAACCATGAGTTAGAGTGATCATTATCAACAACCGCGATCGCAACAGGATAAAGCTTGTCTTCAGCATTATAGGTTGAGGCGGCCAACAATATTCCTTGAAATCTATACTTAAAAAATGTTGCATCAACACACATCTGTCTGCATCCAGTCTCAAAATCTTCGATGCATGCTAAAGAGATGAATTAATACTTGAATCGTTGTGCGGCATCCGTTTCAATCACCACTGAGCTACCTGGATTAGTGGCTTCAACCGCTTCTGCATACCATTTCATTTGATCAAAACAACAAAATTCATTACCATGCAATTCATTATTTTCAATCTCCTTTCAATGACATGTCCGATCATATGTAACATTCATCCCAAACCGTCTATTCAGTTGGTTCCTCATGTCTTTTGCTGTGAATAAGGGATTAACTTGAAGATCATCTTTAACAAGCTCAGAAATCCATTTATGGCCAGCCTTCGGATGCCTTGCCCTTCTTAAACCACTCCCACAAGTATGTGTCGATATATAAGTCTTTAGTTTAAACAATTGTCCCCCTCTTTTTCTTGCAAAATAGATGCATGAATTCTCCAACTGCAATTGTGTGCAACACATCTTGCGGTCACTCTGGTTCTGTCACTCTTAATGACATGATAGTCAAACCAGTGTGCAATAGAAAAGTTGCGAAGGTCACGACGAAAGTGATCTACATCATGAAAGATTTGGCCAGGCTTTGTAATGAGGTGCCCATATGCTAATCATTAGGCTATGAGCTTCATTAGCCTCTGTATTTTGGGTGTTCACCAATGACACATCATGAGTTTCTTCGATAATGTTTTCATTAACATCGTGATTTGACCCATTCCATTGAAAGGGGGAACTTCAGGTCTGTGAGTATTTACAGAATATATATTATGCGTTACACAATCAATGTTTTCATTTACAGAATTATCAAAGTCCATTACAGAATCAAATGCACAATATCAATGTCCATTACAGAATCAATGTTTACAGCTATGTCACAAATGTATTCTTCTGATACTTACATACTAAATAGACATACATGCACCACATGTGTATTTTCAATTACAGTTTTTATGCACTAACATGTCTGATCATACAAAGTTCACAGAAATCAATAATCTTGAAGATGATTATGCATACCCATTGGAATTTTGAACAAAGAGGTGTATTAGTCAGGTATTAAAGCAAATATGTAGCTGAACCATCTTCTTCATATCCTGATCATCTACCAATGTCACAAATTCTTTATCGCAGCCGAGAATAGATTACTTCATCGACATTTTAAATGGATTCAAGTTACATCTTGAACATAATTTCCCAACAAAACTTTGAAACCCAGTATTTTCTTCAACATCTACAATGTATGAATCATCTCTGTATTTACAATGGTAGGTAATAAAGACATCGGGTGGGTTTTGGTAAGGGTTTCGACGAGGGTAACAACGACTGGGGTCTTCGTTGGGTGGAGAGAAATCGGAGGAGGAGGAGAGAAGGGTCAATGCGGTCATGGTCGGGTGGTCGGGTGGAGGAGATCGGTGAGGGTTTTAAAAAAGGGGGGACAAAATAGATTTTGTGAGGCTGGTAGGGATTGTGGAAGAGAAGAGTAGTAGTGGAAGAAATAAGTGATGTGGTAGCTGAGGGGGTAGAAAAAAAATAGTGTGTACAATTAAGGGTAAGTTTTTTTTCCTTTCAAACAGGTAGGGGTACAGAAAAAAATAGAGGCTGGATTGCAGCGGTATTTGGATAATTGACTCTATAATAGAAGATGATAGATTAAAAAATAACAAAATTTTAAGGTGGTGGATTTAGTAATGTGGGATCATAAGGTGATGGGATCAGTGGAAATCCCAACATGCATACATGGATTATATAATTGGCTGAATCATGATGGCATGAATCACTCACACTGGAAATTAAAGGATCAAAGGAGTAGACAATGACATCACATCCAACCCAATCATCACATGTCCTACAAAAGGATATAGCCTACAAATTTGAAAATCCCAAGTCCCCTAAAAAATCTTGCTTTAATTTGTGTGGCAATCGTCCATGGATTTGTATTCCCCAGGCAATAATTATATGACCACTGTGACTGAAATCAAAAGACATTCTCATAGCATCTGTCCTTAGAAATTGTCCTTGCACCTGTTAGGATGTGAATGAAACAAATTAAGCTCCACTGGTTTCCACAAATCAGTTCTTGGATTCTATATCAATTACTAAGGATTTTTAACATGAATTTTAGAGTACCGTTACACAGATACCCCACAAACAATGTCGGTTCAATCATTCAACATAGTATATAATTATACATCATTAATTTTTTTTATATTTATTCAAAATGAGTTTATTTAATTCATTATATAATAATATGATATACATTTTTTATTCAAAATATATACATTACTAAATGATATTTACTACTATAAAAAATAATTTTTAAGACCCTCTCATATTTCAGTTAGTTCAAATATACAATGGATAGTCAAATGTCTCTTTTTTTTTTTTAAGATTGGGTTTGGTCTCTTTGGAGTTTTTTTCATGATCCATATATTTATTTATTTTAAAGACAAAAATATATATGGAAACATATTCTTGAATGAAATTACTACACCTTTTTTTTAAAAATCATATATTAAGATAAACAAGTACACACACACACATATTAGGTTAAGGAAAATGATTTATGCAAATAGGACTATGCATGCATTATATTAGACTAAGGGAGCGTTTGAAAATACTTAATAAAATAATTTTACTTTTTAATTAAGCTAAAAACGCAAACGTATTACCAAACGTATTTCAGAAAATGGGTTAAATTAAAAAGTTCCTTACCGCTTTTAGCGTAAAAGATTATTTTTTAAAATGTGCAGAAAATGAGCTTTCCAGGAATTAAAGTCTATTTAAACCACTTTATTCAAAATATTATTTTTCAAATTTATTTTTAAACGCTATCTAAGCTTAATTCAAAAGTTAAAAAAAATCTTCCTTGTACTTATTTTTAAGTAGAAGATAGTCCATTTTATAACATTTAAGAGTTACAAATGATCCTAAAGGTGGACAACCACCAATACATGGAGGGGGTCCTTGTACTTAAATATCCTCCAAACAACCTGGCCAAGACTGCTATCCAAACAACTCATCTATATTTCAAGAATACTTTTTAAGCTAGTAATCCATGGACAACCCGAGTACCCGACCTATTCTTTTTTCCTGAAAAAAACAAATGTAACAGCTTATAATATCCTATAGGGTGATAATATATGGTTTCAACCACTGCTGGGTCATAACCCATGTGCCCATATATCCTTCTGTAAAGAAGCTGATGAAGATCTGGGGGGACTATAGGTTGGCTTGAGTTGACACAAATCAAATCAAGTTAAAGCCCCCTTTTTTTAACAAGGTGTAGTAGTTAGACATTATTGATCAACTGCAATTTTTATATTTTTTACTCTACTTGTGAGTTTTGATTGGATGGTTCTGAGTTGGTTTGGTGTGTGCACTTGTGAATTTTGAGTTCCTTTTTTTCCCTAAAAATAAGAGTGCTGATACAGTTAAATCCTTTTCTATTAGTTTATTTTCTCGTCCTACCAGCACATATGCATTGTAAATAAAGATATTTGGATATTATATGCATTTAATAATTTAAAATTGTATGTGGTTTAGGATGAGATAATGAGTTAAAATATGGTGTTGGATAAAATATTCCTGCTTAATTTTGCTGATCTGCTCTATCATCTAGTTCCTTTACTGGTTCAAGTCCTATACCTCTGTTACTTGCTGTTACTTGTTTAACTCAAAATTGTATGTGGTTTAGGATGAGATAATGAGTTAATTAGGTTACTTGTTTAACTAGAGCAGCGAATTGAAGTTACTAAATCACCATCATCACTTCTTTATTTTGATTTAATTGAAATATGCTCATACAATGTTGTTCCATCATTAACAAAATACCCCCCTAATTTTACCAAAAAAACAAAAACAAAATATCCCACTACATTTAGCTTTACAAAAATACCCCTAAAATTTTTAAGTTGTGGATTGATACTCTTAACCTACCCCAATTTATGTAGCACCAAACATGCTCATAAGGCTCTTGATAGCCCCAAATAGATATATTTTTTTTGGAATAAATCTGATAGTAATTGAATAAAATAATATATGGGTTGAAATAGTCCATCTATGTCAAGAAAATAAAATCTTTCAAAGTGTTTAGCAGAGAAAAGGCTCTTTTTGGGACCGAGTTAGAGTGAAGTTTGCGTTGAAAAACACAACGATGCATTATCTCCCATCCAAACAACGGGGCATTACCTCCCATCCGAGTTAGAGTTAGACTAAGGTTTGCGTTTCAAAGGGAGGGTGGTGATGAAAGGGATTTTTTATTCACGTTTAACAACGCTTAAAAAAAGAACACTTTTAATCCACAGGGTTAAGTTCCAAATGCTGTGTCCCACGTCGCATATCCAAATGCTAAGTAATCAACATTACTAACACATTTTTATCTGAAAAGGTTTGAAGATGAAATGAACGATATAAGTTGGTTAAAATGGTATATTTTTATCTTTTTATTTTTATTTTATTTTTAATATACTTGGAAGGGTACTATGGTGCCCAATTTTCTGCACCCCTATAAACGGATCATATCCCCCGCGGCCATGGCCTGATTATGGAGTCCACGACCCAAGAGACCCACGACTCAGGAGCTCGGTCCATTGGCCTGCTCGGGTCCGTCAGCAGCAGCACATCAAGTTAGCATCTCATAATAATCCACTCAATTAAGGGATCACCAATTGCTAATTTCGTAAATCCCAACTAATATATCCTAGATTTGAAGCTATCGTTATCTGATTATCAAATTAATGCAGAATATTGGGGATTAAACCATATCACTAATTGTTAGACCAAATCTCGACAATGTCTGAATGTCAAATCAGGATGATTATGAAAATCTCATGAAATATCCAGAGGATTGATCCCCTAGATCAGAGATCTCTTCCTATCATTCGGATGGATAAGAGATCCATTATTGGTCACATGGAAACCTAAAAAGCACTACATATAGAGAACTAATTTTTTCTATTAAGGTATGTGAAATTCTTTTTATCAAAACTCTAATTTGACCACCATTACGTGTCAGAGGGTCTTCTACAGGTCCTCACCTCTCTCTGTCCTTAACATCCAAAAAAGAGTGCACACCGACAGCGATTACCACCAGCAGAGTCGAAGAGAGCAGGAGTAAACGAATTCGACTACTCGAACCCAATAAGCCGATTTTCACCCCTCCAGGTACATGAAGCCTTTTTGAGACCAAAGATTGTGACAGGAGACAACAAAATAAAAAAGCGACCCTTCACGTGACAATTTTGGAGTCTTCTCACCTACTTGAAATGACTGAGTGTTTTGATGTGTTTGACCCCATGTTTTATTTTTCCAACACACACAATCATTTTTAGAGCCTATATAATGTTATGTGGTCACCAATCATTTTATTCTTCAAACCAAAAAAACATATACAATCATTTTAGAGCCTACATAATGTTATGTGGTCACCACTATTTTAAAAAAATGAAAACCTATATTAATTAGTATTTGTTTGTATTGAAAATATTAGTCCAAAGCTTAAGCCATGAATTAAAAAAAAAAAAAGCTCAAGTCATGTATTAAGGTTCTTAAACAAAATCAAGGAGCATTTAAGAAAACAAAAAATGGGGTTTGGAACATTAGTTCAATAGTTGACAAAAGTATTTACAACCATTAGGTCACAGGTTAAGAAGAAGAAGAATCCAAATAAACCTAAAAATTATATTTTTAGATGGAAAAAATGAGATTTTCAGTAATCCGTCATCTTCGACCTTGTACATAGGCAATTGACTAAATTGCATATACCCTTGCTTATTATATATATATATATATATATATATATATATATATATATATATATATTTATTTATTTATTTTCTTCTTTTTTCTTGATCATTCAAATTTAAATATAAAAATCAGATAAGATTTCCGTGCAACAACTTGGATGCATTAGAACTTAAAGTTTTAGATATTCGAACTCATGATTTATGAAAAATACACTAATGATAATTATAAGGGTTGTAAAGACATGTTGATGAAACTGAAAACAAAGTTGTATTGTTACATAGAAATAAATTCAAAGGACTCACTTAACAAGTTTAATTTACACATATAAGAACCAATTAACTAAATCCTTTTTTATGTGCACAACACCAAGTAGGATTTAGGGTCAATTTGGCATTCATCAACATTTCCTTCTCCTGTAACATAGGAAATTGCATTTGAAATTATCTATATATTCTTGTGTTCATTTTTGGACTTCCTCAACAAGATTTTTTCTTCTGTAAAATTTATTAAAACTGCATCCCTAGGCATGATGAATTTTATTTCTAGACTAGAATTATCAAACTAACATTTAATCTTGATTGGTTATGCAATAACAGATCGACAGTAAATTCTCACACAAACACCTCCACATTTGTTCCTCCTTTTTCACAACCCACATTTA
This sequence comes from Acorus calamus, assembly GCA_030737845.1. Classification (NCBI taxonomy): domain Eukaryota; kingdom Viridiplantae; phylum Streptophyta; class Magnoliopsida; order Acorales; family Acoraceae; genus Acorus; species Acorus calamus. Next base: position 23,238,997 of record CM060862.1, on the reverse strand, counting down.
TAAGTGGTGGACCAAATTCATGGCATCCAGCTCCCTGAGATGCTGTTTCCTCCACTAGGGGTTAATATAGGTTGGGATTTATGTATCAAATCAATTATATTCCAAAAATTTCATGCAAGCTATATATGTATTGGAAGATAATGACCTAACAGTCTGTTTTACAAGGCCATGTAATCATCTCTTTTTGGTGTCTCACCTTTTTGACATGGATAATTTGATATTCATATATTTTTTTAATAAGTACATATATTTAAATTAAATATAAGATAATTTTTTTATTTTTTTGGTTTTACACATATGACTGACATCTCACAACCACACTAATCAATGTTTTAAAAATCCATCTATTTATTGAACTGAAAAAATGAACGGGTTGAGGGCCACTAATTCAACCATTGGTTAACTAGGTTTAAATCATGATAATATCATGACATAATAACTTTATTAATTATTATTATTAAAAAATATATTTATAAAAAAATAAGTATTTTAGAAAATCTTTGTATAATTATCAAGTCTTAAGTTATTACTTTTTGAGTTCTACTTAATATCATAACATAATTTTATTATATAATGAAAATTTTAAATTTTTTTTATTAGATTTCATATTTTAATAAATAATTAATCACAATTTCTATGAATAAAGAATCAGTCGATTTAATCAATCTATAACTGATTCTTAAAAAATGTTGGTTCAACCAGTGAATTGACTGAGTTTTATTAGTTTTTTTATACTATCAAATTTTAAGGATAAATCAAACTAAAATTCAAAATATATGAATGTTTATCCGGTTCAACCGTTCAGATTGGGTTAGATTTTAAAATACTACCTACAACCACACCCACATAATCATATGTGGAGTTATAATGGATAAGCCTGTCCCTGTCATGCCATGCATTCAAAGCACCCAAAAATGGTTGAAACCAAATCAAAGACTAAGAAAAGAGAAGAGAGAGAGAGAGAGAGAGATTGTTTGGAAGTCTTTGGAGAATCACATTTGGGGAATCAAAGATGATCGGCAGTGGATTAGAGACGATGAAGTGATTGGAGTGTTGGAGGATCAAATTCGGATGGAGACGACAATTGAAGTCGGATTGCGATGGCGGCTTGATCGAAATGGTGGTGATGATGATTTGATCGAAGATCGGATGGCGGTTTGATCGAAATGGAAACGGCGATCGAAGTCAGAGACAATGACAATGCTTGAGAGAGGTTTAGTCAGGGTTTACTCTTTTTTAATATATATTCAGGAAATCGGACGGCTGTGATCAAAAGTAAAAAAATGAACTGGTAGATCTAAAATTTGGTATTTGCGACAGATTGTATGCCGTCGCAACTAGTGTATTATGTGCAACGGCTTGATATACCCGTCGTAAATTCATGTTTTAATAGCGGCTCAACTTGGCCGCCACAAAAGCAGAAAATTATTTGTAACCCCCCAAAAATTACTGTCAATATTATAGACATTTGTGACGGTTTAAGTGAGCCGTCGTAAATACATGGTTGCAAAAAAAACTCTTTGTTGTAGTGTGCCCCTAAATCATAATGCAAGCACAGTTCTTTCTAGTAAATTGTTATATTTTTTTAAAAATTTTCTTTTGTTCCCATGGATGATTTCAATGAGTGATTCAGTGGTCAAAGGTTTCTAAGGGACATGTCAGGGGACAGCAAAAATTGAAAGATGGGGGGTCCTTAAGACCACTTCTGCCCACCATGGAATATTGTAAGGTGAAAATTACTCTCCTATTCCCAAAATACTAGTGGTTTCTTGCCCCCAAATCAAACACTACTCTCTATACACCATCTGAAGTAAATTTGGAAAAATAGATTTTCAAATAAATTATGTTTATACATGATATCTAAGAAAAACATAGACTTGTTATAATTAAAAATTATATTTTGCTTTTTAAAAAGTCGCTAATGGTTGGACATTTAAAAACACGTTTGTATTGATGTTATATACTTGCATCCTAGTCTATTGAGCGTGCGAATTGTATTTATATATTTATTTGTTTATATTATTATAATTATTATTTGAAAATGTGGTAGTCATTTAGCTTTAATTTATTGTTAAAAGATGGAAAATCCCCAAAGCATACATATGTGAAATATTGAAAACAAAATAGACTAGTTAGAAGGGGTTAGAATCTTCTACTTGTTTTTATATAGAAAATACGTCTACTGCGCATACGACCGAGACTATACTAAGCCTCGATTCAATTCCTCCTCCTAGAGTGGGACACTTGGTTTGCACCCACACAGTGCATACCGCCCATAACGAGGCTTATAACCATATCTCAAATTGAAAAATTAGTTTAGTTTTCTAGATATTATGATATTGTTTTGTTTTTTTTTTTTTTTTTGAAAGGCCCACAAGGGGCTACAAAATCCCACTTAATAACTAATAGTATTTACTAAGACCAGGGCAAAGGGCTGTGTTCGGCGAGAATCAAACCTTTGCCTCTACCAGCTAACCAAGCTGTGTGGGACAGATGGTTTTGTTTTTTTGAAGCAAGATAAATAGTAGATAGTTAACCACCTATGAGTATATGACACTAAAAATGCAACCTCAACAATGTACAGTTCTCCTAGACTCCTAGTTCGTACACTTTTTAGCATTATATGCACTTGAAACATTTTTTTTTATAGAAAAAATTCATATACCCATTCACACAGATATATGAAAATCCAAATATCCCCTTGCTTTTTCTCAAAATCCAAATAACTCCTCACAAACATAATTAAAAGCCAAATCACCCTTTTCATCAGTCATGTTAACTATAAGGGTGTGTTTGTGTCAAATTTGAAGGGAAAATAAAAGAAAGTGGGGGAATTTAGATCAAAGGGAAAATGATGAAAAGTAAAAGATTTTTCATTTGACCAACTTTTGTGTTGTTTGTGCATATGGTGGAAAAAATTTCCACCGTTTTCTGTCAAATTCTTATCTATGGGGAAAAGAAAAAAAATTTACACTTTTTCTAATAAGACAAAATATGAGAGGAAAAATTATTGAAATTTTTTTCTTTTACTTGTTTGGCACAAATACTAGCTTTTTGAATGGTCAAAGAAATTTTTTTTACTTTTCTTCACTTTTCATCATGCACAAATACACCCTAAATTACTTGAATTTTACCTAACAAAGTAAATTTACATTTACACCCTCAGCAAAACAAACCTAAATCTAACATTTCTTTCTTCTTCTTCTTCTTCACCTAAACAAATCTAAATCTAACATTTTCTTCTTCTTTTTCTTCCTCTTCCTCTTCAATATCTTCTTCTTCTTCTTCTTTTTCACCTAAACAAACTTAAACCTAACATCCTCTTCTTCCTCTTCTTCTTGAAGTTTAAAGTTTTTAAGTTGAGTTGTTCAAAAGGGTAATAACGCAATTGTGAGGGGGTTATTTATATTTTTTCTAGTTTACAGGGGGTTATTTAAATTATTGTATTTTGTCTAAGTGAGGATAACATAATATTCCAAGCATATTCCAATTATGTTAGTGATTATTTAACACAAGGGGTTGATTTGGCTTTTAGTTATCTTTATGGGGGTTATTTGGATTATGAGAAAAGGTAGAGGGTTATCTGGATTTTCATGTGTTTGTGGGGGGTTATATATATGCATCCACCCCCCCCCCCCCCCCCTTTTTTTTTGAGGGTTTGGGTAAGTTATTTTGTTCAACATTTGTAGGCTATGTCAAGTTGTCATCATTTATTGATGAACATAAACATTTGTCATTCCTCATAGAGAGCTTATATTTATAGTTGATTTTGTCACCCAAAATTTTCCTTAGCTAGCAGTGCATGCACACTGCAGTAGCGTGTGTGTTCTATTTTGGTGTATAGATTCTATCATTATTTCTTTTTTCTTAATGTTCACACTGAACTCAAAAACACATTTCCCGCTTTGTCTGAAGAGCCAGAGTCTGACGACTACTATTGGATTCATCTAAGAAATCCAGCACCTATTATAAAAAAGATAACTTTCATATTTAACTCCCCAAATTTTATTTTACTACACTTCTAGCCATGAAAAACTTAATTTTGTTGCAAAACTATGAGACAGATATATGTTGTGTATTGCACCAAAGAAAACATGAGTAGTGCTTCATGTAAATGACAAGTGGTTGAGACAAAGAGCAGGAGAAAAGCCTGAGAAACAGTTTAATTTATTGTGGTGGGGCTGTGTTTTGAGAACCATTTGTTCTTGTGGGGGCATGATCAGCAGATCAAATTTTTTTTATTCTTATAATGTAATTCAAAAACATAATATAAATAGTGATGAATACACACTAATCAGTTCATCATCATCAGAAGAGATGGAGGACCAACATTTGAATCCACTTGTAGCAACTCATCTTCTACAGCACACACTTAGGGGACTGTGCACAAGTGAGAGCTCTCAGTGGATCTATGCTGTATTTTGGAGGATCCTCCCTAGAAACTACCCACCACCCAAGTAAATCTCTACAAAACACAAACACCCATCAAAACTAATCCAACGTTTTTTTCATATTAAAAGATTTGTGTTTTTGAATTCTCTTCTAATTCTGTTGTGTAGATGGGATCTTCAACTGGGACTGTATGACAGGTCAAGAGGGAATAGAAGGAACTGGTAATGCTTGTTGTTGTTAATGCTGATTATTTGGTTTTCATTGTTTAAATGGATGATCAATGAATTGGCTTTTGTGCATAACAGGATCTTAGCATGGGAAGATGGGTTCTGCAACTTTGCTGCCTCATCGCTAGCCGGGATCGAGTCAGTGGCGTGCGCCGGATTGCCTGTTCATGTCAGAGGGCTTCAGCCTCAGCTGTTCTTCAAGATGTCTCATGAAATCTATAGCTATGGAGAAGGGTGAGTTATATCATGCAACTTATAATAATGTGACATGGAAATGGTTGTTTCACCATACGGGTCAGTTTAATAACTTTGGTTTAGAATGAAATTTCTCCTTTAAGAATGTGAACTGTCTCCATGAACAATTATGTGAATAAAAAAATTATATTTATGAGAAGGGGTAACAGACTGATCTTTATGATAACTTGGTAACTCTGGTTTAGAAGAAGAATTCCTCATTCAGAATCCAATTATTGTGGATTCTGTGAAATGAGAAAACTTGTCTGGGATGTCCAAGAATGAATAGAAGAATAAAGGATTCAAAATGTAATTTTTTCAGGTGTTCTAGTGGGAGGAGACTGACAATGAATGGCAAACTAAAATTTAAGTCTTCTTTCTTTCTTTTTGTGCAGATTGATTGGGAAAGTTGCAGCAGATCACAGTCACAAGTGGGTGTTCAATGAGCTGCAGGAGCAGGAGATCAGCTGCTTGTCTGCATGGAATAACCAGGCTGACTCAGTGAGTTGTGCAACTTGTAACTTTTCTCTTTTTTGTTAAATTGTATTTGTTGATCTTTTCTTTCATTTTTCAATTTTTATAATTTTTTTTTTCTAATTTCATTGGTCCATGTTTCTTAAGCATCCAAGGACATGGGAAGCTCAGTTCCAGTCTGGCATCAAGGTACTACTACATTGTATAAAAAATGATTAAATCACTGGCTGATATAATGTTTCATTAGTATTACATCAGCCGATGATATTAATTTTATAATTAGCCATTGTTAAAAAAAATTCTTTGATTTTAATTTTTTTATAATTATAATTTTATTATGGTCAACTAAGCTTAATCTGGTTTTGAATGTTTTGATAAAAATGAACAGACCATTGCTTTGATAGCTGTGAGAGAAGGTGTTCTTCAGTTGGGAGCCATGAACAAGGTCAGCCATCTCTCTCTCTCTCTCTCTCTCTCCAGTTTTCTCTCTTTACAAATTGGCCAATCAGAAAATATCGTATATGTTGATATAAAATTAGTTAAGTTGTGCATATATGATTTTTTTCACATAAATATTAATTAGAATTTGGATATTTTTATAAAGAATATTTTTTTTGACCATTTAAATGAATTAGTTTTTATGTTAACTCACGCATGAATCATCTGTGTGACAAACACTGAAACACAAAGGATTTGAATTCCAAAGAAAGGACAAGCAATTAATTTAAATAAACCATAGATTTGCTACTTGTGCAGACAGTAAACATGATGTTACCCGGTCTAAACAACTAGGCTTAAATGATCACATTGTAACAGAGATGGATGTGGATACAAATGGGCTTTTCATTGGACAATTAGTTTTTTGTCAATCATTTGTACTAGAGTGGGAGGTAATGTATCACAACAAAATTAACATCAGACACTTAGACACCTGGCATGCTTGTGGTGTATCAGGGATAGGGGTGCAACTTGGGCGGTTGAACCCGACCCATTCCGGTTCATGGACGGGTTCGGGTTGGGATTTTTCTCTATCAGATTCAACACGATCCGAACCCGAACTAACTCGAACCCATTCGGGTCGGGTTTAGGTTGGGGGTTCAACTCACGGGCTCAACCCAAACCCGACTTACATGTTAACAAATGTTATGCTGCCATAACAACATACATATATCTAAAACTCTAAATTCCTAAAACACAATAAACAATTACACAAATCAGAGCATCACTATATTTGTTGTGTTTGGGTTAATTAATCAGAGATATTCACTTTAAATTATTTGTATATAAAGTTTAATTAATAATTAATTAGAGTTTGTTGTGTTGTTTATTAAATATTTTTTATGATTTTTTAAGTGTTAAACCCGAACTCGAATCTAACTCGAACCCGACCCAAACCCGCGAGTTGAGGTCGGGTTCGGGTTAAACCCTTCGGGTTGAGGTCGGGTTCGGGCTCGGGTTTGGGTTAGGCTCTATGCAATGCGGGTTAAAGTCGAACCCGACCCAACCCGTCCAAGTTGCACCTCTAATCAGGGATGCAAAGCAGCTTGCTCTGATTTTCCCTCCTGCTGCACTTCAAGTGTACTCTACCAGGTACAGTCACTTTATAAACTTTTTGTAAATCCAAATTCAAATAGCAATACAAATTTTACTTTTACCCTAAAAAAATAAAAAAAAACTTAAGGCTAGATTTGTAACATGTTTGAAGAGATCTCAGATTTTATGAAACTGTTTTAAATTAGAAGCTAGAAGCTGAACCAAGTACATATTTATTTTATTATCTTTTCAGTTTACAATGCATTGGGAAGGCAAAAAAAAAAAATTGTTCAGAAAGCTATGAAAAGAATACCTTTTATGTATCTGTCTCTATCCTCTACATAGAATATAAATAACTATGTTTTATTATTCTAAAAAAATTGAAACTAAACTTGTAATACCACTTTTACCCTTAATCATGCAAAATATTTTATTGATAGATCTATAATTTAAAATACTATTTGTTATATTACTTATCATAACACAATTAGATTTATGCATTAAACTTTACAACATCTCCTCCATAACATGAATGCTGGTTCTTTCAAAAAATGAGGCTCAAAATCAAATTTCAAAAATGTAGTTGAGAAGCTAGTTATTTTTAATCATGTTTTGAAACATAACCCAATTTTCTTTATGCTAATTTAAAAAACAAATAAGAAACAATAAAGATTATACATGATTACGATATGAGTTATGATACATTCGGTCTTTCTTGCACTCTTAAATATATAATTTTTAATTAAAGGTATATCAAATTATCCTTCCCAAGGTGGTAGAGGACCTTAACTATGTGGTCCAATTGCGCAAGAAGTTCACCTACCTGTGGAGCATCCCCGGCGTCCTCCTCCCCCACCCGTCCTCCTCGGCCTATGGCGTGTCCTTCCCAAATAGTCAGCCTATCCACCATCCGATGTCGATAATTGAATTCTACGACAACATGAGCCACCCATTCACCATCACCCCATCCATGAGCAGCCTTGAAGCACTACTCTCTAAGCTACCCTCGGTGGCGGCTCCAATGCCACCTGGCGCCTCCATTGGGTACTATTATGAAGCGCATATGCTCCATCATCAGCCATTGGTGGAGGTGGAGGAGGAGGAGGAGGCTGCCGGCGATGAATGTGGTGTGCATGACCAAGTTTATGTTGATGGGGTTATGAACAGTTGGGTGTATGTTATATCAGTGTATGGAGTGTGACAATGTTGTGTGGTTGTTTAAGTTTATGCATGTAGGAGGTTTGGGTATGTTTTGATTCTCTCTCATTTAATGTAATTTAGGAGTTTGAGAAAGTAAATGAGTCTAGTTGTTGAAATGCTAATTAACATTGGATCTATTAGGTATTGTGGTGTTATTTATTGGGGGAATTTTTGGGCAAAAGATTTGTAATTACTATTATTTTTGTTTTGTCTATGGATCATTATTATTAGCGGTTGACATGACGGTTTTTTTTTTTTTTTTGAATACCGGTAGACAGTTACAACCCTGATATTGTATTACTGCAATGGTAAAAGTATAAATAAAAACGAGGGGAAAGAAAATATAAGCAAAAGAAAAGAAAAAAAACATACAGACAACATAAAATATACGACGCCAAGCTCGAGTATGAGAGATTCCTACCCGATACCAAACGTAGATTTTCATAACATGACATGTTAGATTATGTTTTAAACCTAATCTTTCCACCCCAATCAATTTTAATCCCACCTTGCACACAAAGTCCTTTATCATGATCTACATTTTGAACTGAAAAAATAACTAAGCGTAACACTCTACTTTTTTCATACACTGAGATGAACATGGAAAATGATATGTCCCACCTCAATTACAATAAACACCGATTTTTTAAAATCATATTTTTCCATTCAAATATATGTTGTCCTATGAAATTAAGTATATACTGATTACAATAGTATATATATATTTATTTAAAAAAAATGATATAAGATATGATAATGATATAAGATATGATATACTAAAGCTAAGATAAAGCTGCAGACGGGGCTAAAACAAAGACCTGAGTTTGTGGGCCTCCCGCCATTTCACAACTACCTGAACCGTCTCTCCCGCATCAACACATCCTCTATAACACACAAAAACGGTCCCTCGAATCCCCTCTCGCCGGAACAATTACCGCAGTAGAGTCGACGGCGACAGATGGGCGTCCAAGGTCTATGGGAGCTCCTCGCCCCGGTCGGCCGCCGCGTCTCCGTCGAAACCCTCGCCGGCAAGAAACTCGCCATAGGTAAAACCCCAACTCTTCCCTCCCCCAATCACAAACCCTAACCCTAATTTCTTGAATTCAACGCACATGGATTTGGACGCAGACGCGAGCATATGGATCGTCCAGTTCATGAAGGCGATGAGGGACGAGCAAGGGGAGATGGTCCGCAACGCCCACCTCCTCGGCTTCTTCCGCCGCATCTGTAAGCTCCTCTACCTCCGCGCCCGCCCCGTCTTCGTCTTCGATGGCGGTACCCCCATCTAACATGATGTATACTCTACCATGTCAGTATATACTTTATAATGAAATCCATAAAAATATGTGTATTCAATTAATTTGAGTATATATAATTTACTTTTGTAAAATTATGTACTTCATTAGGCAAGTATGAACATCAAAAAAATATTCAAAATGTGCTCGGTTTGCAAAAGTAACTGGAGGAATAACTAAGTGTAACATTTTCGTCATTTACTCATGTTTCATTGGATTTTATTGTTCTTTTTTGAAACAATGGGGGAATGCCATTTGGGATTTAAAAAAGAGTGATGGTGATTGGGTGTTATTGGAGTTGTCTAAAGTAGCGATTGAAAATTAGATTCCCAAGAAGCATATTTTGTTAGCTTTTCAAAAAGCTCCTCATTTGGGAGGCTTTATAATTAAAATCTGTTTTTTTGCTTTCTTCGGAAGCTGGAACCATGGGGACATTTGAAAACACGTTTGGGTTAAATATGATTTCTGCAAAAGTAGAATCATTCAAATGTGTTTTCAAATGCTCTACCTAAAGCTGGTAGTTTATTTAGGAAGCTGAAAGGAGTATTGTTTTTTTTCACATGGGATTGTGTACTTGTGTTTGAATGGCGCTGAAGATCATATTCCACACCATCTTGTTGTATCGCCATCTATGAAGACCATGTTTGACTTGTGGCTGAATGTTGCTGGAAAATCTGACTTTATTGAAATTTTTGTGTAATAGAACTTTGAATTTGAAGTTTTGACTCCATTTAAAAAGTTACGGGTGGTGAGCTTTGAATTTTCGTCAGAGAAAAAAAGACTTGTATTTGGTTCACCCATTATCTGAACTTTATCATGCCATTGTTAATATGCTTATTTTGAAAAAACGGTAGGCATCCTACCCTAATTTTATTGAAGAAAGGTAAATGCTCAATCACAAAAGACAAAAAACAAAAGCACTAGAATGACCCGTAAGGGCCACTCGGATCAAGAACTCGGTAGAGGAGGCATCTACTGACGCTTTGACCCTGCGACCCACCACCCAAACTGTATAAACTCTACTCCTCAATTACAATACGACCCCCCACATACAACGCCAATATTTTATAAATCTAATCTTTTATAAATTGAATCATTCTTTTATAAATCAAATCACCAACTCCTAGATATTTATAGAGACCACACCACAACCGGTATAAAGAACTGTGAGATTTTTGCTTTCATACTTTTGTCGCCCCTCTAGCTTAACCGCTTCCCCTCAAGCAACATCTTGTCCTATGCCTACCCAGTCACGATTGCCATTTTTGCCCATATCTACCTAACCACCGGACGACCGACGAACAAATGCTCTCTGGTTCCCTCTGCCACGCAACACAAACAACACATCTTGTCTTCGTCGTGAACCCATTTCGCTCCCTAAAACTTTGTGAGCAATTTGTTTTGAAACAACAACCACGTAAATGATTTTACCTTCAAGGGGAATTTGAATCCCCAGACCTGTGATATAATCGCCAGTTCTCGAAGTCTCGGTCTGTCTCTCCCCCACCACTTGTAACAACTGCAAACTGAGAATTATGACCTTGGCTGAGTCTTCCAAACAACCACATCATCCACACCTCCTTGATACTCTCCTCTTGAAGCCTGGCCAACAACTCTCCGTACATGGTCACCTTTGCCTCTCGCAGGTTCCTCCTCAAATGAATCTCCCAATGGTATTTTTAATATGCACATCCACATGTCGTTATTATCTTTGTAAATGTCATTATCTAATTGATTGTTTACTTCAACTTCTATAATCAATTAAAGGTGTTGTTTGTTGACCTTTGATATCGGATCAATTGTGTTTTGTTGTTTTAGCTCCGATAGAATATAGTTGGACCTTTCCGAAAGTTCTTATTTGATTTTCATTTGCAAGTAATAGTAATAATAATATGTTGGGGTGTGTGTGTGTGTGTGTGTGTGTGTGTGTGTGTGTGTTTCATATGAGTAGTTTATCCATTTTTGTTTTTTGACAGCTCAAGGCTAGGAGGCTTGAAGAACTTGCAGATGAAATTAAAAACAACAAATGGAAGGATGACTCCAAAGGGAAACAGGTTGTGGCTGGTCATGATAACATGACAGAGCCGAGTCCTCAGAAACATGAAACAGTTACAGGGGGTTTTAGTCAAGAAAGTCTAGATGAAATGTGAGCATGTAACTTCTAAATTTCTCTCTCATGTGTTTCTCAAATATTTATTATTGATATATCTTCAGCTGTGCAGGCTTGCAACATCTCTTGCAGCGGAGGAGGAGGATACATCCATTGACATTGCATCTACATCAGTCATGAATGATGTGCAAGATGATGATGAGGAGGATGAAGAGATGGTACTTGTAAGTTTTTAACCTAGACAGGAAGTTTGAATTTTTTACATTGCAATTTTTAATTAGGCAATTTGGACAGACTTCTTTATGGATGGATTTCGGATATAGTATGCTAAAACTGTGATTGCTAAAATTCTTCGTTGTTGCAATCTGGATAGACTGAGGTTGGGATGCGATATGTTGTTGCAATCCAGATGAACTGAATCTTAGTGGGCACCAAAAAACATCAAATCAAATTTGTTGTCTCTTACATATACTATCATCATCGATCAAATTATAGCATGGAGGCACCTTTGGAGCATATAATGTTAAACCTCGGCAATTTCTGCTTTGTTATGAGTTGTGAAGCTTACAACTTGGGAAATAGCGTGAATAAAGTCACTCCTTTGCATTCTCCCTTTCCACACAAGACATCAATTTCTTTGTGCAATGGGAATGAAATACTGATAAGAAAAGCTTCTGTAGCATGGGCATCTACTTTCCCAGATATGTGACAAATTATAAATCATGGCTCTAATTATGTACCATTTTCTCTAGCCCACATATTGTCTTTCTATGATGATCTGTTCCATGATCATCTATCCTCCACTTCTCATCTCACTAACCATCCCCCAAGAGGGCCTAATTGATTTCTTTAACTATCCCCCAAGAGGGCCTAATTGATTTCTTTAACCATCCCCCAAGAGGGCCTAACTGGTTTCTTTGTCTCTTTTGGTCCATTCCTTTTGAATTTTGCCCACAAACATCCTATTTAAAGAGGAAGGCTACCCTTCATTTGAACTTCATGTTCAGTCATCGCAGTTTCAGGAACTTTGAAAATCAAGAAAAATTGGAGAGCCAAATTTCATAACGTTTAAGATCGCCTCTGAGTGAATCATCCTACCACCTAAATAAGTCTTTTTTTACCTTGCGAATTTCTTATCATTTCTCCAATCACTCTTTCTCAAATCCAGCATGTGAGGGAAAGAGAAGCAAAAAGAGTGTGATCGAAGCAATGGAGCCAAGTTTCAAGGCCTTATCCCCCATGCAGGTTGTTGCTAAATATGGGTTGCATGAAACAAGTTTCTTTCAAAGGAAAAGAGCTTTTGTGAAGAGGTGGTTATTACGAATAACCTTCGATCATGGGTGATAGTGCTTCTTGGAGAGGATACACCTTCAAGGACTATGGAAATTGGAAAGGATTGTTTGGGCTGGTAGTTGCCCCACGGGCAACCCTTTGTATTTTATTTTATGTTCATTTCTTTTTCTTTTTGGTTTTTTTTTATATTATTTTTGTCGAAGATCACTCATCTTCACTTGTTCCAGGGGCAACTCGTTATAATAGACTACTGCAACCGTTCTGTTTTAAAAAAATAGTTTTTGAGAGAAATGCAAGGGATTCTGCACATTCAGTGGTTAGTGAATTCTTCTGTATGTGCGGATGGAATTAGTGACGTAATTTTTACACACACACATTTATCTCTATGTACTATGTAATATATATCTTTGAAATTACATGGTTTGTCAATATGTTATCTTCATGTACTGGAAACAAATGAGCCCCATCTGACACGGTTGCATTGGACTATGAATCTATGACACAGGCACATTTCTTTGTTTATGTTATGTAAGTTGGAAAAAAGGTTATTATGACCTCTGATAAGACAGATGGTGTAGAATCTATGTGTATGTTGGTGGTTTTTACTTTTTTATTGTGTGCATGTGTGAATGCAAGTAGGGATGGCAACGGGGTGGGTTGGGACGGGTTTGGTTAATCCCAATCCCAAATCCGCAAATAAAATCTCGTCCCAAACCCATTCCCTAACGAGTTTTTAAAGAGTCCAAACCTGTTCCAATGGGTTTTTAAAGACCCCAAACCTGTCCTGCCCCATTCCATTTAGAAGGAAGTGAAATTAATAATCTCAATTTTTTAAAATATTTTTTTTATTCTTTTTTAGATTATAAACTTTATAATCATCTAATATATATTACTTGATACATGCTTAAGTATTTTATCAATTGTAATAATAATAATAATAATAATAATAATATATGATGGTTTAGTTTTACATATGTTAACTAATAATTTTGGTGATATAAATGATTTAAACGGGGTATAATGGGGTAGGGCAAGTTTTGTCCTTGAATCCCAAACATGTCCCTTATCTTCATCACGTTGGGACGGGTCGGGTTCGGGTTTGACATTTAGGGGACCAAACCCCTCCCAATAGGGTCGGGTCGGGTCGGGGTGGGTTTCCCATTTACCCCATCCCACTGCCATCCTTAAATGCAAGGAACCTGGAATGCTTAATATTTTTCTTGTAAACACACAATAACTTTGAGTTTCTGGTTCCAATTGATAACTACAGCCAATGTTACCGGGAGTTCTTGCTGCACTACCTCCATCAATGCAACTTGATCTTCTTGTTCAGGTAAGCTTAATCATCAGAAACACTCTCTTGTTTAGGCATTTTCTGCATTTACTTTTCTGTTGTCAGTTGAGTTCCTTCTAATATCTACATGTTGATTTTAGATGAGAGAGAGTCTGATGGCTGAGAACAGACAGAAGTATCAGAAGATCAAGAAGGTATAAACTCTAAATCTTTTTCTATTATTAATACATCATATCAACATTAACATAACCAATGGTTCTGGGTTAGCTTTTTTAATTTAATTTATTTGTGATGGATAACAATGTTGGGCAGGTATAAAGCAACATGTAAGTATGTTATATATATTTGGTGAAAAAGGGGATGCCTTTAGTTAAGAAACACATTAAGATAAATGAATCTTATAGATGAAGGTGGGCTATGAATCAGCCTTAAAATTTTGTGGGTTTCTTAACAAAAATAAAAATAAAAATAAGGTATAGGCTACCTTTATTTTTCAAAAAAGAAGAAATAAATGAAGATGTAATCACATAATATTGTCATGATTTAGAACTGCACAGACTAGGTTCAATAATGCTGCAATTGGATGGATGTGAATGATACTGTGGATGATTTTGGAACCTAGATAAATCATAATACAAAGATGAATGAATTTTTATTTTTCTTACACTTGTTCTGTGTTTCTTTCATCAGGAAAGCATTGAACAAAAACGAATAGATTTGTTTACCAAGTTAGTAAGACCAATAGAAGAAAGGCTACTGAATTTGAGAGCATGATGTTTATTTTTGTGGTTGCAAAAACCAGTAGAGGGTAATGTTGGCCTCTTGGTTCAACAAGTAAATTTTAAGACTAGTTGTCAGATCATGGACCATGAACCATGTTCATTATACCATAGCAGTCCTCATCTTGTGTTTTCTATTCTCACCAATGAGTTAGCCAGTGAATGGCTTCTTTCGTAATATCGGGATGCAAACTTCTTCTTTTTTGGAATCTTAAATTTTCATTTGTGAAGCTTTGCATGGTTTTTTTTATTTATTTCACATTTTCCTCATGTCACAAATATAATACTGCAATCCCTATCCACTGGTCAATTGATTTGCAAGACAGTACCCTTATTTTTTATTAGGTATATATGAATCCAAGCCACACAGTTTAAATAGGTTTCCTATTCTTCAAGATTGTCCAGTTAGATAATGCCCCTATCTGCTATGACTTGACCCTTCAATGTACTCAAAACTTTTCTGAAGGCAAAAGAGAGAAAAAATGGGAGATTTACTAAATTGCTAAATTGCTAATATAGTGGTTTCACTGGTAGTAAAATGAATGTTTCTTATGTTAAATTAGTTCTATAGGAATGATTTTTTAATTATCATATGATTTTTTAATATGTTTCCTTTGAAAGAGATATAGAAGTCACTTTAGTTTTGATATGCACTGTTCTTGTAATCTTTGCTTCATTGCATGCTGAAATATAAATTTTAAGTAAAAAATCATCTTAGTGCCCTTTATATTCACAAATCAATTCATGTATATATATCATTTATAAACCTCATAGATGTTGGAATCTGATATGCACAAATTCAGATCTCAGTTACTTTTAGCATTCAGACAGAGGTCCCTGGAGTTTTTAGTGCTCGTAACAATCCAAGATCACCATCCGTTTTTTTCCAATTTCCAGGCCCCTAAAAAGTTCTCAGAGTTACAGATTCAGTCTTATCTGAAAACTGTTTCTTTTCGGCGTGAGATAGATGAAGTTCAGAAAGCTGCTGCAGGAAAGGGGTTGGGTGGTGTGCAACCATCACGGATAGCTTCTGAAGCCAACAGAGAATTTATATTCTCATCGTCATTCTGGTGATAAGCAGTAAGCACATGTTCCATTCTCAATTCTCCAGGTTAGAGCAATTAATGTATTATATCATTACAATGGCATTTATAGCCACAGTGAACACATCAAATATATTTTTATGCATGTTACTTTTTGAGGTGTGCATATTGCGCGTGTTGTGCACTCATTTTCTGTTTGTGTGTGTGTGTGTTGCGTGCATAGGCTTGTGGCAATTTCTCTTATGCCATCACCCCATATCACATTTTGGATCATCCTGTTCAGGTTGGACATGTTTCTGATTATAACTTCATTGTTAATTTATTCAGAGTTTTAACATCAGCCAGACTTGGAAGGATCAAGATGGGGGGCACCATGCAACATCGAAAGAACCCATTTTGTCAGGCACTTCAAATTCTAAACAACCAGCTTGTCAGTTTTCGTCATTATCTGGGTTCACTGATGGTCAACCTACAGAGAAATTTGATCATAGTGTTGGGACATATCGTGATGAAAGTGGCCGATTTAGAGTTAGTAGACTTAGGGGACTTGGAATTCGTATGACCCGGGATTTAGAGCAGAATTTGAGGTTGATAAAAGAGTTGGAGCAGGAGAGAATACAAACGATTTCCACCAATAAAGAATCTACTGCTTACAAAGAGACTTATCTTCACCCACCGAATGTTCCATCTGAAATTGAAGGAGATGGAAAAACTATCGGTGACAGGGATGCTGAGATGGCTGATATCAGTAACTATTATACTGAGCCATCAACGCTTGGAATCAAGAGTTCCATTGAAATCTCTTTTGAAGAAGATGACAGTGGGATGAAAGAAGCAGATGATGATGATGGTAGTTTTTTTGAACGTTTGGTTGAGGGAAGTTCTACTCTGCAGTTATATGCTGGAGATATTAGTACTTCCATAATCAAAGATAAAGTACAAGATTGTAAGAGTGATGATGACAAAGTTGGTAAGCTATTTGACGTAGAAGATAACAACAGTACTGAAGATGAAATAGAGTGGGAGGAAGAAACATGCCATGATGAAATAATCAAAGATAAAGACCAAGATTGTAAGAGAGATGACATGGTAGGTATGCTGTCTACTGTAGAAGATGACCACAATAATGAAGATGAAGTGGAGTGGGAAGAAGGGACATGCCATGTTTTAGGGTTTTAGGGCAGATGTCTCGGACAATAATGTGAATGGATCTACATGTTCCAAGAGTGTTTTAGGGCATGATGATGAACTGTCTGAGAATGATATATCTGACACTAAACAGATCTTCATGGATAACCATGTAATTTCTACAGTTTTAAGTTTGGTTTTATTTTCTTTTTGTCTGAAGAAAATTGTTTCTGTTTATTCTCTCTTAACAAACATTTATAATATCTTTAGAGAAATGTAAGCAAGAACTGGCATATTCCTTCAACTTTTCCAAGCGAATCAATCATATCTGCATGCGTATCCCCCCAAGTAGATGAATCAACAGAGCCTTTTTCATGGGGAAAACCAGATCTGCACATACTTCGCAAGTGAGTCATCGATGTTTCCTAGTTTTGCTACTTTTGTTCTCTTTTATTTTTGTATTTTTTTCGTATTGGATTTTTTGGATGCATTTAGGATTTCTTGTATGACTATTTTTGGAAACTTATCAATTTAGTGGATGTTTTGATTCATTGGATTAAATTGAATGGTCTGTTTATTGTGCTGAAACAGTTGTTCACGAGTAAGAGTGTTTGTGCTGAATTTGCCTTGAGCTTTAAAATTGTAGATAAAATGACTTATACAGAATATTTTCATGTTCAACCATTAGATCGCTTATAGAGAACTTCGCATCACTATCATATGGCATCTCTAATCTTTGGCTCAATTCTGTCCTCGTTGCGTGCATCTAGTTTGTTAGCACATGTTCCATGTCACTCCCCATGTAGAGTATTGGATATGATACTGGCTGATTCAGCCAGTCAATTCTAATGACATGAACACACAAAATAAACTATAATTTCAGTCCAATTTGTCTCTATCATATCTCTTTGTTCTCATTCTCTTTGAAGACAAATTATAACAGACAATTTCTGTCTAACGAAAGACCAGACAATAACTGAATCTAACGGCCATTACGAAATAGTCATTGGCTAGTTGTGAAATGATGCATGGTGCCAACCAAAAAAAAACACAAAAGAAAAGAAATTTCTCAATTTGTTAGAGATGAATGTCAATTTCTCTGACTGTGCTCAAATTCCCATATGGGTCCTATGTGCTTGTCAACATAGAATTCTTTTGAACATCATAACATTCTTTGCCCCTAAACTTCTCATTTTTGGTAAGCCAAAGAGGCCAGCAGACAGCACAAGCAATCATGCATATGAATTTACTTCTCTTCTGGTCACCTTTTTTCTTTTAATTCAATTGAATGTCATCAACATCTCTTGGACAGAATTGAGTCCTATGTGCTTGTCGCTGGCCTGGCCTACTCCTGGCCTACTCCACTTCCTAATCAGATTGCTAAAGGGCATTTGACAAACAAATGCTCCACAGTGGCTTTCTGTCAACCTTCGTGGCATGGTATCTACATGTAGGCATGTATTGCACTTACAATTCCCTAGTGCTATGGTGAATGTAAACAATTGAAGAGAAATGATGATGCTAATTATTTTATTTAAATCTAACTACTGATTAATTGATTTTCTGGTGTCCAATCAGCATACTTCTGTTTTTGCTTCTTATTTCATATTTCTGTACTCGTTTCTTTAAAATTTCTTGATATATTCATATATTCCGTATGGAATTAATTTTTTAGGATCAGTTATATTACATCATCAAAATTAAATATTTGTGCATGCATCGTGCATCATCAACCTTGATTTCTAGCATATTCAGTCACTACAGTCAATTTGATCACCGTCATGGGTTGACATCTTGGGTGACCAGGCAAAGATTTTGTTCCTTTTGCATGTAGAATGAAGTTCATTTCCTTGATTTTTAACGGTCTGCAGGTTGTGTTGGGAAAGATTTGGGTGGAATAACCAGAAAGTGGATGAATTACTGCTGCCTGTTTTACGGGAATACAACAAACACGAGGTGAGACGTGTCTTTATGCCTTTCTTTTTTTTGGCAATTTAATTTTGAGGATTGCTGATTAGATCAATTAATAGGAATCATGAATTTTTGGTTGAACTCAGAGAAATTTGTGTATTTTTCACAAATATCAGGATTGCCACCCTATATTTTTCTTTGTTCACTTGCGATTGTCCTCCATTTGATTTGATGCTATTCTATGTACTACTTTCCTGAATTCCTTCATGAATGCTGTAGTTAAATTTGTTCATCCATCCTTACATTCATACTGGGGTCAATTTTAAATTTGTTCATCCATCCTTACATTCATACTGGGGTCAATTATTTCATCCATTGGATATTTTTGCACATATCCAATATTCAGACACTTTTAATTGTTGGGAAAGACTGATTTTCCATGTTTTGGTTATGTATTGCACATAGATTTATTGCCAATCAAGGAAAGATGTTTTAGAAATTATACTAGGGCATCATATATTGCTAAGAGTATACGACCTTTCACAAAGAAGTAAGACAAATGCCATGCACAAAATTTAATATCAGATCTTAAAGATGACGGCCGACCAGCGCTGTCTTTTCTTTTTTTGTAAGTAATACTGCCACTATTGTTACTTCTGTTATGATTATTATCATCATGATCATCCTGTTGTATCATACAAGGCAAAATTCCTATAATTATTTAGTAAAAAAAGTTGAGTAAGCTCTGCAGTAATCTTGTTGAATGGACATTTGGTAGATGAGCTGGAGATGCTTGATTGTGTTATTTGTTTAGTTAGAAGCATTGGGAAGGTAGGAAACACCAGGAAGAATTGTCAGGTGTTTACAGTAAAGAGAACTTTGTATTACAGGATTATTCTTAAAATTGAAAATTACAATACAGCCCCCAGAAAAAGAAAGTTTTCCATATTGATTTTTTTTTTTCAGAAATCTGATATTGTTACCTGGGAGGAAACTAATATTACCCATCTCATCTCAACATGAACTTGATTCATCCATCATAACTCAAACCAACTTGACACTGTCCAAATTGAACCTTGTATAACATGCCAACCGATCCATCCCAACCTTAACTAATCCAATCTGGCCTAAAACAACCCATGCTATCCCGATTTGGCCTGGCCCAACCCTTTGCAACCCAACCCACGTCAACCAAGATAGGCATGCCTCAACTTGTCTCAACCTCAAACAACAATGATCCAGACCTCATGGCACCCTGTTTTGCTCAGGTTGTGATTTCTTCTTTAACATCTTCAGAATATTCATCCAAACCATTAGAAACTATTTATAGACTCAGTTTTTTTTAGTACTTTTCCCTGAAATAGGTTTTGTAGGTTCTCCTAACTAGTTTCTCTTCCAGTTTTTTCACATCTAAACCTGGCCTTGGTGGAGAAAAGAAAAAGAAAGTTTAGTTAGACTTGAAAGCATGTTGTACAAGTTTATTAGTTGTTTTAGTGCCGGGCTCGGATCCGGTCAGTGCTCGACTACGGTCAGTTCGGTCAGTACCGAACTGCACTACGTGCAAATCGAACTGCACCACTTATAAATCGAACTGCACAACCAATTGTTCGGTATATTTTTTTACTCTCTTATTGGATTCAATCAACTATTGGAGAAAATATGAATTCCTAAGTATCATCAGTATCCAATAAGAGAGTAAAAAATATACCCAACAATTTGTTGTGCAGTTCGATTTGAACGTGGTGCAGTTCGATTTGAACGTGGTGCAGTTCGGTACTGACTGAACTGACCGTAGTCGGCACTGACCGGATCCGGACTCTTTAGTGCCACAAAGATTCAATTAGTCAGTTTAGAGGAATCTGTTTAGTGAAAACATTGGGCCAAAATTAGTACTTGAGATTTGGCAGTCTGTGTTATGTGTTATTTTTCATGTTGAAAGATTTGAGTTCTTCCTTCTGCGCTTCTCAAAACTGTTGTCCACTTGTTGATTTGCCTATTGGAAATTCTGATAAAATTTGGAGACCTGAGTTTGTGTTTCTTTAACCCATGCTTATGTTTCTTTTGCCTGGTGCAGACTCAATTGCGCTTGGAAGCGTTCTATACATTTAATGAGAGATTCGCCAAAATCCGTAGCCAGAGAATTAAAAAAGCTTTGAAGGGAATTACAAATAAGTCTTCATCGGAGTTGATAGAGGATCAAGTACAAGAGCCCAGTTCTGAAAGGAAAACAAGAAC
Source organism: Acorus calamus (assembly GCA_030737845.1). NCBI lineage: Eukaryota > Viridiplantae > Streptophyta > Magnoliopsida > Acorales > Acoraceae > Acorus > Acorus calamus. The sequence goes on along the minus strand of CM060862.1, from coordinate 23,217,849 downwards.
AAGCTCTGCTGCTCCTGAGGAAAATGAGGCAGAGAGATTATCTGTTGAAAAGGAGGATACTGTTCAGTCTGCTGAGATGGAGAGCAAGGCTTCAGAGAAGGTTCTGGAATGGGTTAGACATTCAATGTCTAAATTTTTAAATTTTCTAGACAATACTCAAGTTGATGGAAACAGAAAAATCAATGACATACTCTCTAGAATAGGTTAGACATATTCAATGTCTAAATTTTTAAATTTTCTAGACAATACTCAAGTCGATGGAAACAGAAAAATCAATGACATACTTGCATTCAAAACCATCTACCACCATTCAAATAAACATCCACACTATTTAAAGTAAGATAGTTGTTCACTTTGAACTAGTGATCCTACAAAAATCATATAATACACATCCATTTCAACAAATCGATGAAAAAACAAAATGATTTGTTGAATCTATAAGCTCCATTTACATATTAATTTATCGTTCAACCTCTTACAACGACGATCTCTAGTCAGTGACTTTGGGGACCTGACGACGACGGAAGTGGTACGTTATCTTTGCATGTGCCTTTGTCAGACGTTCGTTGTATGTCAACCTTGTGCGACTGGCTACAAGTATTGTGATACATGTGGTACGCTACAAAAGAATGAAACATTGATGTGTTGATAAAAACTATTAGATTTTATCATTTATTGATAAATGATAATCATACTTACCCAATCATCTTGTGGTGTGGTCGAACCCAAATTACCACTATACCTAAAAAAATTTCTACCATTGTAGAAATTTGATGACAATTTAGTGTTTTGAAACTCCATTGAACCAATGGTAGAAGACCACTCCCCCTGATTTATTCATGAATTCAATGGACTCATCATCCAAACTCCAGTTATCCAATTGAGTAAAGGGCTGTCGACATTTCAACATGGAATGCAAAAATATATTCAAAATTACATGAAATTCTATTTATCATAAACAAGCAAATGCAATAAAGTTCTACGACATGCTGCAATAGATCAACTTCAAATTTTAGAAAAACAAAATCAATATACATTAATACGGAAAATACAAAACCATTATACATTTATGAATATAATATATACCTTGTCATTCCAGATACGATATGCCCCATGATGTCGATAGTCAATGAGAAACTCATTATTTTCTAGACCACCAGGAAAAGTACCTTTCATACTACCTTCATTAATATCTGAATTTGCTAGCTTCTACCTCTACTTCTTTAGTCTCGTATTCCTCTTGTGGTTCGAATTCAACATTTCGAGAACTTGATGCCACTTCTTGAATGTATGGGATGACTAACGTTGAAGGGACATCTTCAGTCAATCTTTTAGATTGACATCTCCGATTTGAAACAGTTTGTGGAACACATGGCTTCGGAGCATCCTGTGAACTATTGGTTCAAATAATATATAAAAATAATAGACAGAAAACTTACAATCTATCAAATATCCAACTCATTGGCACCCCCACAATATTGACTCTTCCCTACCTCCCCCCCCCCTGAAATAATTGTTAAGGCCAGCATTAATGAGAAAAACTTGATAAAGAATTAGACTATAAGATAGACAGCCATGCACATTCTAATGGATTCATCATCAAAAAAATAAAATAAATAAACTCTCACTATGGGTATTTGGAACACTAACAAATCAGTTCTAGGCTATTAATATAATTATAGCAAATAACCATCCACATAGTATATCAACCTGATAATCCAATAGAAGAAGACTCATCCTAACCTATGCATTAATACAAGAATTCCCTTTGAAATCATATTATCATTCCAATCAACCATTTAAAGAATACACAAATCACATCAACCCACAGTAATAATTAACAAATAATACCAAAAAACATCACAAAGATGATTCATGTACGCATCTATTAACACAAACAAAGGATAGATTGACGACTAAAAGCATTATAAAATCATATTACCCACGCAACAAATCCCTCTGAATAACTAAAAAATTCGATCTAAACATGTTCAATGATGATAAAATATAGGGTTTAAACTAAACAAATGCAATCACAATCATATCTTTGAATTCAGAAATAAAAAATAAATTGACTCTAAATCATATATTTCCTCAAAAATACCCTAACATACTATCAAACCCTAACTTTATCAAAAAATCCCATACTTAATAATATACAGTTTAAACCAAATAAATGAAAATTCAATCACAATCATACCTTTGAATTTAAAAAAAAATGAGATAGCTTCATATCAAAACCCTAACTTTCTAACAAAAATTCCAATAATTATACAATAGTAAAAAATCAAGGAATACAACTCATGAATGACCAATGCCACTCATGTAAAGGAGAAATGAAAAACCAAATACCTGTTTCTTTCACTTTGAGAGGTCACGAGGTGACGACGATGAGGGTTGTGGTAGGGGACAATGAGAACGGCGATGCGCGCTTAAGGTGGGTTCATGGCGGCCTAACAGAGGGCTCACGGTCCTAGGGAAGAAGCCCTCAATTGGAAGAAAAAGTAGAAAACAGAGAAGAGAAGGGGAAGAAGAGAGAGATTGCTGTGTGCATTTAGGGTAGGTGGTGGGGTTGGTGATCTATTAAGTTGATATTTATTAGGAAGTGGGTGTAGTGAAAATCAAAATGAGAGGTGGAGGATTTAAAAGGGTGATGGGACATATAATTTGGGTGGTGAGAGTATCTCTGCCCTACATGAAACTCAAAAGACACACACATGAAGATTAACCAACCCAACCCAACTCAACCCAAGTTAACATTATGAAATGACTATCCTAACCTTATTCTAACCTAACAATCACATAACCCCCCCCCCCTCTCTCTCGATTGGCTGTATCCGTACTCCCCTCAAAGCACTCCCCGCCCCTAATCCGATAGACACTCAATTTGCCATCGGACCGCCGCCATATTCTTCCCAGTATGACATGCTCTCTAACAAAAATGACATCAACAGAAACACCTCCTCGACCACGACCAACCTCCCAAGTTTCAAATCATAATCAGTTATTTCAATAGCTCGCTCTCTCATTAATGTTAAATCTGTAAGGTATGTCTTCTTCTTTCTTTCTTCTTTACATCCCCTCATTTTTTTATTGCGCTGAGAAATGGAAGTGCTGATTTCAAATGCAGTAACATTGATCCTTCATCTCAATGGTTGTTTGAAAAGTGAACCGACAATCCCTTCTGAAACGCCGATCTTTGAAGATCAGATCAAGAACGACCGGCGATCGTGGATTTATCCATCGCTCTTCCGTTCTGTGAAAGGTTCGCTCTTCTCCTCTGAATGATTTTCTTGTTTTGTTATGTCTTTGATTTCTGTCACCGGCACTGTTAATTGGATGTGTAAATGCTTTGTCTGTTTGGGCTCCAACATTTGATTTGTGGGTTTTGTTTTCTACACTGCACGCCTCTTTTAGCAAAGAAGTACTCGTAGTGAGTGTGCAGTTGTGGAGTTCTGATTGGTTAGGGTTTTGGAATCAGGGTTTTGGGTTTTCCTGGGAAATCTGTGTGATGTATTATGATTTTGTTTGCTTGGATATTGCGATCTTGGTTTTTTTTATATATTTTTGGTCTCTCTGAAACATCAATGATCGAGCCCTTATTGGTTGTGGTGATACTCCTGGGGGGCTCCATGGAAGGACGATATTCTAGACACCACATTTTGGAAACTATATCTGCTGAATGTTAGTCCTCCATTTATTCTCTGTCTCTCTCCCAAAATGATGATACGGAGATTGGAAAATGACCAGGTCATGGAATAGCTAGAAGTGGGTGAAAGGGGCATATATTGAGATGCAAATTGATTTACCAATTAATCAAATTGAAATTTTTTACTGCACCTAATTTTGGGATTGCTTATTGAAAAATATTTTTACCAACGCATTGTTTTCTAACAAGCAACAACTGTTTAACAAATGGAATCACCCACAAAATAATAGGATGGTTGAACTATCAAGACTTCGTTTAGTATATTTTGCTCATGCTGTTGGATGAATTGAACACAGTCAACTGATGAGCTGAGCGTGTTTGTACTCTATACTGTCATGTATTTTGATGTGATTAAATTCTGCATTATATGTTTTTTTAATGGAAAAATTCTGCATCATATGTTGATGGAACAATGCTTAAATTTTATTTGTGACGTCCGCTTATGCTGATCAAAACATGCATCTCACACTCAATGCTAATGCTAGGTGAGTTTTTTCATGATCGCTTATCTATTCAGAGGGAAAATATCATCAACAACAAACATATTGTCCAACAAAAAATATAATAAATATTATATTCAACTACTTTGTTATTTAGGATTTGATCAAGTTCTTGAATGAGTTTTACAAGAAAAATTTGGCATTGGAATTTTCATCTGACTAGGCTTGTATATTAATCCAGGTAGGTAACAAAAAACTTGGCTATGCTCGTAAACTACAATCCAATGCATTAACTAGTGCCTCTTCCATAATGAATAGTTGTGACATTGGCACCGACTTTTATATGGAAAAATGTCTCTCTGTTTTAATCAATTTATTATTAAGCAACCTCAACATCAATATGCAAGCTAAATTCGATTAGCAATATCAACAATAGTAAATCATAACCACTATTAAATAGATCAATTTATACAAATGATTATTTACGTATCGATGGAGGAATCGAGATGTGGAGGCTGAAAAAGTATAGTTGATTGAGACTTTATCCAATAAACCATGGGGAAGTGGGGATCATAATAATGAGATAATGCTATCTTCACCCTTTCAGATCTCAGGTGGTATTAATTTAGCTAAATAGTCTAGAGTCCAATTGTCACATGTATTACAAAACCTTGAATTTCTTTGAAAGTCACTATAATATCATTTCATCATGTATCTTAGAATTATTTCTCATGGTGCTTCACTTCTATTGACGCATTCAACTATTCTACAACAAAACTGACCCCAAAAAGGAAATTTCTACCACAGAGAGCTTAGGTTCACTTATAAATCTAGTTTCTCTAAGCATTCTAATTTAGTGGCATTCGTATAAACTTCATATTAATTAAATCCTCACCGCTTGAGGCAGGCATTAAAAAACCCAGAGGGGTTGGGGGGGGGGGGCATTTAGTAAAAGACTATGGGGGTGCCCACAATGAGACCCTCTTGTGTCTATGAGGGCATTAATGCATTGTTCATGTGCACATCAGGATTACAACTAGTAAATAAGTAATCATCTGTATTCCATTTGTGGTTTAATGTACCTCCCATGAACAAATTAAATTATTTTAAGCTGCTATATTTTGTCTTATGTTATCAAATTGTTTCCAACAATGATAAAAGCTTGAGAAGCATTCTTTGTGAGCTTTGTGATGAAAGGTTGAGTCTTATCTTTCTCATGCAAGTTTAGCAGAGAATCATGGAAGGGTTGGCTTACATGGGAAAAATGTGCACCTTTGACTACCCACAATGAATGAGGTGGAAAAAGGCTGACAAAAGTGGATAAATGAAATTCATTATATTCTTTTCTCATGTTTTCTGTTGAGTTATTTAATTTAAAAGGAATGCAAAGATTTTCGAGGAACAAATGTTGTACTCGAAGAATATATGGTAGATCAATGTGTCATTCCATAGGTATTTGGGAAGCATACTTTTGGGGCAGATTGGGTTCACCTTGAATTTAGGATAAAAGGGTTTAAATTTGTTGTTCTTGTTGGTTGATTGGTTCACATTGACTAAGGAAGGAATTGGGTGATCACTTAAATGAGATGTTGTCTGGGGAGATTGATTGATTAATTTATGTTTTGTTTCTAGAGATTTCTCATCTTCTTGTAGTTCATTATATCTTTATATTCTCCTTTTGGAAGTATGGTTTTAACACTTCTCCTTTTCAAGAGCTCTGACTTTATATAATAGATGGTGGTCCCAACTATCACGAAAAAGACAGTGATAAGGGTTGTATCACTTAGAATGAATATTGATAAATCCCCTTGCCTTTTTGAGGTCTGGTGTGCAGCTCATAAAAGTTTGGTTTGAAAGAAATGATTCAGGGTAAAATTTAGAAAAATGATAAGATGCACAATGCATTACATTCACATATTACGAGCACTTTATAAAATTTAATTAATTATTTTATAATAAAACAACACTATTGTCCATGCTTAAAATAACATTAACAAGGAAAAAGCAACCTAGAATTTTGAAACTAGCACACAGTGGATGATACACTGAATGTAGATTTGGGGTCAATAACATTGAGTAGAGGAAGGGAGTTTATAGCCTTTATGGACACAGCAAGGATGTAGAAGAGGTTTAGTCCCAAGAATACCATTTTTCTATGAGGAGATGATCATTAAGTACCAGAAAATGGAAGTAAGTTGAGTAAACCGATGACGCTCAAGAAGCATGTTGTAAAACCTCTAGTGTCACTTAGACCTAACGCATTTATCTATTTGGAATAAACTCCTTAATTGAGGTGTCAAAGTGTGTGCTTCTGTCTTTTGCAAAACATTATGTCTCTCAATCAGCACTAGGGACCTCTCATGTCCAAAAAAAAATCTATTTTCTTTTTAGAATGGTAGACATGAGCCTCAATTTTATTCAAAATTAAGAGCGCATGCCCGAAGCAATAAACAAAAGATAGAGGAGGGGTCTACCAAAAGAAACAAAAACAAACTTGCCCCTACTCCTCAAGGAGAATATAAGGACTCTCGAGGGAAATTTAATGATTTGAAGTGGGTGCGACTGGTGGATATTTGGGAGACCAAAGTCATTACTATCTCCCTTCATAGAAGAAGTCAATTTTCTGATATATTATCTCATTCACCTCAAGTAAATTTTCCACTCCATTTTTTCTTAGTTCCTTGGATGATGCCCCACTCCATCAACTTATTTTTTTTGTGGTCTCAAGTTTCAATTAATCCATAGGTCTATGGATACTCTTTTGTTTATAGGACCTAGGTGTTTTTTTGCTTTGATTTTACTACTATTGTAGTTGATTGAATTTAGGCTGACTATTCCTCTTTTTTTTTGTTAAACTTTTAAATCAATTTACATGCACAACCAATAATATAGTCACAATCACGGATCCTCTATATAAAGGAACATCCATATCGACTTTCTTCAACTCCTTTGTTAGAGGGGCATCATTTTTATATACGAATGTTCCAAGCTTTTTCCAAGAAGTTCTTGATAGGAGGGAACCCAAACATGCTTGGCCAACCTTCTCCGTCTTCAAAAAGAATTTTTGTTTTTTTTTGAAAAAAATCCATATAGACCAACAGAGGAATTGGGAGGGGTTTTGACTGAACATTGTTGTTTAAGCTGTTTAACAATGAATTCATTTAATTTGAGACCTTTTTTTATATGAAAATCAATGCCTATGCTACGACATACAATACATGTGGTGTAGAAATATTTTTCTCCAGTGGAACAAGTTTATGCAGCTTAAGCTTAAAATTCTTGTGTGTCGTGGATTTCATATATGGCATTGCCTGTGGTATACAGGGTGCATTACATTAGGAGTGAAATTAATGTGTAATGCCATTTAGAAGTTTTCCTAATAAATTGAAGAATGGAAGGAATCTACACCACTATGTCAATGCCGCATGCCAATTTAATTAAGATGTTTTTAAATAACATGGTTCAACTTCGTTTCAATATTGGAGTATGAGACTAGGAATTCTGATCTCGAGTGAGATTAATTCGCTGAAGTCGGTGTTTCTGCTCGCAGAAGTGACCTCAATGTTTCTAAGCTAATTGAGCCATTATAAGGTTTGCATAAGATAGATGAATTAAAAATTTTATGTCAATTATTCAGAGTCCCTTGCTCCTGTATGACTAAATACTACTTTTTTTTTCTAATTTATGAATTGTCTTGATTACAATGTTTAGTTTGAGATTAGTAGATTGTGTTGGGCCTAACACATCCTGTGAAATGGGCCTAATTATTCGACACGCCCTGCGTATGTCCTCTAAGATGGGCCTAATTATTTGCCCAGGGCACGGTTAAGACATGGCCCACCTGTCCTGGTTACCCGACTGCCCATAACAAGATCCACAAAAACAATTAAACAAACAAAGGGAAAACCCCCCTCACCTGGACAAACCAGCAAACCCTAGCTTCTCATCACTTGCTCCCTCACGATCTCTCATTCCGGTTTGTACCCCCGCTGGATCAATTTTATTTTCTTTATTATTCTTCAATGGTTTCTTTCTTTGTTCTTCTTCTTCTTCATTGATTTGTATTTTTTTTTCTCTTTAGTATTGTTGTTATGTCTATTTGTTCATCTTCAATGGTTGTCTTCTTTTTCTGTTTATGAAATTCACGTATATATTTGATGAAATGATTAAAAGGATTGAAGTGTTATCCATTTCCTAGCTATATCTGTGTCCTATTTTTTTCAAAACATTGCTACGTCGTCGTGTCGCCGTATCCCGTGTCCATGCTTGTTCTGTTTTAAGTGTAGGTCGTCTTGTAAAATAGTAGTGTTAGGACGCATATACCTTTCATTTTAGGGGTTTTATTAGTAGTTAATGGTTTTTCATGAATTAACAAGTTAAAAATTTAGATATTTTGTGAATAAATAGACAAATGATGATTAAGATTTTTAGCTTTTGAGGAATTAGAGAAAAGATGCTAATTATAGTTAGGGGGGTTTAGTTCAGCTAAAATTCAGCACTTATTTAACTGAAATCGGAATTTATTAGCACTTATATGTGTTACAAGTCTGTTTGATTGAGACTAGGCCTGTCAACGGGTCGGGTCGGGGTGGACCCGGACCCGACTCGTGACAGGACCCGGCGGGTCCTGAACATATGGACCCAGACCCGGACCTGTCGGGTCTCGGATCGGGAGGTAAGTTAATAAAAAAAAAAATTAAACTCATGAATTTGTTTGTCTTATCATTCTATTAGAAAAAATTTGTAATAAAGCATTAATTATTATTGAACTTTCTAAATTGATATCCTAATACTGTTTTTGAACATATTTTTATACCATTCAAAAGAAGTGAATGAATTACTAAACAACATTCAAAGTAAACATAAATCTAAACAATATAACAATGAATTAAAAGGGAGAGCTCATAGTCATTTGTGTCGCAACGTAAACAATAAACACTTATACTTCTAACTTGATAAATAAGAAATAAAATTATGGGTCAACTAATATTAATATTTTTTGTAATATATGAGTGTATATTAATAAAACATTCGGGTCTCGGGTCCAACGGATCGGGGCGGGGTGGACCCGGACCAGACCCGTTTGTATGTTTGGGTCCACCGGGTCGGGTCTAAATCAGATCGGGTCCACATCAGATCGGTATATTACACGTGTAATCGGGTCTGAGTCGGGTCAGATCCGGACCCGGACCCGATCTATTGACAGGCCTAATTGAGACCCAATTAGCTGCTGAAATTTATCCTCTTTCCGCATATAAACCCAGAATTTAAAATTTTCAGCCTATTCAACATCAATTTATTTTTCGGGCCTCCGCATCATGCATTATCGTCCCGACGTGAAAAGACTATCCTACCCCCGCTACTTTGATATATTTACAAGTGGTATATAATAGCATTTTCAGCCTCTTTTCTCTCTCTCTCCTCGGACACATTTTTTTTCTCCTCCTCGAAGCGAAAAACCCCTCTCAAACCCTAATCGGCGGACCTCCTCCTCGGCAGCCCCTCCTCGATCGCGGACCGGCCCCTCCACCGTCACGGAACCTCCTCCCGACGCCAAACAAACACCATGAAACCCTAATCGGCGCCCCCCCCCCCCCCTGTTGCGGACCAGCCCCTCCGACCTCCTCTGTTTCGACCTCCGATCTCCGACCAGAAGGTAAAACCAGGAGTTTCATATGCTTCCATTCTTTGTGAAATCCCCTTTTCATGGTGGGTCTATATGTTTTAGGTGTGCAGCCTTTGTGAGGACTGATTTGGTCAAAGAATACAGTGAAGATTAGAATGTTATGGAATAATCTTTTGACAATACTGATATGAACTTGATTATACATAGAAGAGGGCTATTATGTAGTATGAATTTCTAGTTTGTGGGTGTGCAGTTTTTGTTATTCTCATGTTGGATTCTCTTTGTTCTGCCACAAAAATAACATTTATGCTTGTTTGATTAAAAATGTTCCTATGCCTCCACATTTTTAACTCTCAGGAATTTTTGAACCAATGGAATAATAAAATGTTGGGAAATCAACTCTATTGTCTACTTCCACTTGGATTTTAGATTATTTTGAATGTTATATATCGATATGTGTTTGCAATTCTCTATAATAAAGCTATATGATAGGCTTTTTCTGTTAGAAATGTATATCTAGGTGCATTTGTTTCTCTGAAAAATCTCTAGGTGCATTATTGTAAGCAGTTTTTTTAATGCTCTGAACGACTATTGCTATCCACCTATAAATTTTTTTCATTTCATTCATTTAGTCAATTATTTGTATGGTTGGAGTTGTTGCATAAAGGATTTGCACATGTTTCCTTCCTGACCCTCATCTTTTTGAGATGTAACAGATACACACATGGACATCAGTGAACTTGTGTCAAATTTCCATATATCTCCCACTTTCTTTTGATCTGATAGCTTGTTTTAGTTATCACGTTGCAATTTTTAACCATTTGAGCATTAGAGACATGTGAAGTCTGGATTCAGAAATGAACTGTGTGAATGGCTCAGACTTTTCTCATTCTGCTTCTCAAGAGATTTCCTTTTCATGAGGGTGTATGTGTAGCTTTTGAAACTTGTTGCACTTTTCATTCATGTTTTCCTTAATTTAATTCAATTTTAATTACACTTTTTAATAAAGTCATCAACAGAGTTAGCAGATATAGAGAAGGTCTCAAGAATCATGATTGCTATGTCTGTTAATGAATCCATGAATAGGTTGTCATTTGTAATATTAGGTAGTATTAGAGTATGCAGTTCGTTAGATTTGCTAATTAATTTTTTGTATAGACATCAATAAAATTTACTTACCAAAATCATCAACAACTAACAACTCCATGTATCTGAGGCAAACCATTAGACATTGTTGGTGATAATATAGATTTTGCAAGAGTGATCTGGGACCATGAAGGCTTGAAAAATATATGGATTTGAATTCTGAGATAGGACACTAGCTTTTCAATGGTTTTTCATAGTTGGCCACTTCTAATATAAAGGGGATAAGTGAAAGCTAAGAATGTGTGCTTCTGCAGTTTTATAAAAGGGCTCCACCGATAATGTCTACTTCTATGCACAACCTACCAAGTATAACATTTCCTGTATCTTTAATAAAAACTATAAGCCAGACAAAATATTAGCCATCTATTTCTGAAAATATAGATGGCTGGGAAAGGCATGAAAGGAGATGCAATTATCATATGATGACATTAAGCATTCCCCTGATTAGGTAAGCAGGAAATTATGCCTTTGCAATATCTTTCAAGAAGGATTCATTATTATTTTTTTCTCCTACACACTTGTATGAAACTCTGCTATCATCTGTTTGTAGATTTTAATTGGGTAGTAGTAATTCTATATCTTTGAATTGAAACATTGTTCTTAGATAACATGGATTTTACAGTTCCACAAAATTGAATTGATTCTCAATGCTTCATATTGGAGAGTGTTCTCTGTGAGTGGGAATTGGAATTATATGAAATGTTTATTGTTGTTTCTTTTCCCAGATTGAGTGGACAAGCAGCCTGGTGTTTGTTCTTGCTGTATGAGTGTATGACATATTATATGATCCATCACTACTGCACCATTTGAAATTTTGTTTTCTAGTTTTCCACAAGTTCATATTTTCTAGCCTGGTGATATTTTGTATATATTGAATGATTTCTAGCAGTTTCTTATTTAAGATATATATTTGATGTAACTAATTATCTGGAGTTTTTTTAAATCTTAGTTCTCTTATGTTAATGCAACTCTTGAACATTAGAAATGATGATAACATGTATTGGAGACACTATTGTTTTGTAACAATTGGGAGATTTATGATTTAGGATATCAAATTCATTGACAGGTTTGAAAAATTCATGTTTTCATTATATTGGTTGAATTTTTATTAATGTTTGGATATAATATGGTGAAGTGTATTTCAATGTTTATCGATAGGGGAAAAAAATGATCAATGCTTAAGTTGTAGAAAGAAATGATTTGCAGCTATATGATTATTGTTGGGTTTAAGTTTGTGAAATATTCACTCTTTAAAGTGAGACATATATTTCGGGAAACAAATCCACATTGTTGAAATAGTTTAAAAATAAGCATGTTTTTTAAATATTCAAGTTTGTCAAATATTCACACTCTAAAGTGGACATAAATTTCGGGGAACAAATACATATTTTTGAAATAGTTCAAAAATAAGTACGTTTTTAAATATTCAACCAAACATCAAAATAATATTCAGTACTTATTAAATAGATCAAAATACCCTTCTGATAAGCACTATTGTTAAGTGGTGAACCAAACACACTTATCTAAATAAGTGCTTATATTTTTCGCTGAACCAAACAGTATTTTAAACTGAACTGCATTATCATTCAACACTTATACAATCAGCACTGAATAATTCTGCACTTAAATTCAGCATTCAGCCGAACCAAACGCAGCCTTAGTCTCTTTATATATATATATATATATACGCGAGTGATAGCGTGCGGGTCGTGCGGTCGTGCGGATCCGACGTGAGTCGTCCGATCGCGGGTCCATCGCATCCAACGGTCGAGATGAATCGCCCCCGACCGTCTGATGCGATGGACCCGTGATCGACGGCCCGTGGTCGACGCCGCACAACCGCATGACCCGCACCTAATCACTCCTATATATATATATATATATATTAAAAAAAACAATATTTTCAATGGAGAGATATACCACTTGGAATTATGCTTCTGATAAGTTATCCTCAGGGTTCCTGATTTCAGCCCTTATTGTTATCGGATTCTGTGTACAGAAATTCCATAAAAATGTATATCAGGCATCCATTTTTTTGGTATTAGTTTATAAATTGTAAACACAATATCCAGTTATTTGACCTTTTCATTATTAATGTTCAATCTTTATTATGTGAATCCTTAAATATCAAATTTCTCATCAGGTTCTAATTGTATGGAAAAGTTATTGCATCAAGTTATAACTTAAGGTTGTTTGATATCCTGACCTTGATAGACCAAAATTCCTAGGTCTCCTAAAGATCAAAATCGGGCTTTTTAGTCACTATTGTGATTTCAAACAAAGGCAACCTTATTATTTATGTGTGGGTTTTATATGTCCAACTATGCTGTTTAAAAATTCGGAATCTCCTTAAATAGCGGCCACATGTAATTGCAGGTTTTTATGCGAAGTAAAACATTGGCATTTCCAGAAAAAGACTTGCTTGCACTTAATGTTCATATAGATGTGTTTGGTTAGATGTGCTTCTCTAAATCCATGCTGCTCTCAATGATGATGATTACAATTAAGATGGGATTTGAATTTTAAGGCCTTGCATTCAAGTTTTAACACTGCCTAGAGCGAAGGGCCCCACTCACATATTGCATATCATATTCAATTTCCATGTGTCACATAATGTTAGTAACATCTTTCCATGTTTCTTCATGTGTGCGTGCTACAAAAAGATATGCAGCCATGTTCATTGTGATGGAATATGTTAGTATCTAACTTTCTCTTCTTATAGGTGTCCAATGTTTCTCTTATTGTAGATGTCCAATGACGTTAATATCTAACTTTCTCTTCTGATAGATGTCCAATGTCGTTGATAATGAAAAGGGAGGGGCAAGCCAGACCGTGAACAATTTATCAACCTCAGGGACTAAATTGACATGGAATGAAACTCTGGTGAGCCTGGCTCAACAAGCATCTGTTTATGGAATAGCTGCTGGATACTGTCTCTCTGCATCACTATTATCGATAATCAACAAATGGGCAGTCATGAAATTCCCCTATCCAGGGGCCCTAACCGCTCTGCAGTATTTCACAAGTGCATTTGGTGTCCTGGTGTGCGGGTGGTTGAAGTTTGTTGAGCATGACCAACTAGATTTACAGATAATGTGGAAATTCTTACCGGCAGCCATCATATTCTACCTCTCCCTATTTACAAACAGTGAGCTCCTCCTGCATGCCAATGTGGACACTTTCATCGTCTTCAGGTCAGCTGTCCCCATATTTGTCGCGATTGGAGAGACTCTCTATCTTAAGCAGCCATGGCCATCGATCAAGACATGGATGTCTCTTGCGACCATATTCGGTGGAAGCGTCCTATATGTTCTGACCGACTACCAGTTCACTCTTGCAGCATACACCTGGGCTCTGGCTTATCTGATTAGCATGTCCATTGATTTTGTGTACATAAAGCACGTGGTGATGACTATAGGGCTCAACACCTGGGGCCTGGTGCTCTACAACAATCTTGAGGCGTTGCTCTTGTTCCCGCTAGAGCTGCTTATAATGGGAGAGCTTAAGAAGATCAAGCACGACATCTCTGATGAGACAAGTTGGTACTCTCTGGCCGTGGTTCTGCCTGTCGGTCTATCTTGCTTATTCGGTCTGGCCATATCATTCTTTGGGTTCTCTTGCAGGCGTGCTATCTCGGCAACAGGGTTTACAGTGCTTGGCATAGTCAATAAACTTTTGACAGTTGTGATAAATCTCATAATCTGGGATAAGCATTCCACCTTTGTTGGTACAGTTGGGCTGTTGATATGCATGCTTGGTGGTGTGCTCTATCAGCAGTCTACGATGAAGCCTAAACCTATTCAGTCTGAAAACAAGTCCCAGACAGGCGATGAGGAGCATCAAAAGCTTTTAGAAATCCAGACAATTTCAGAAGCCAATGCCGTTGAAGATCATAGCACGGATTCTATAGAGAACAAGTGATGAGTGTTTTTTATGCCCCATTCTTTCAATAATCATTTTCAAAGCTGGCCATTTCAGTAATTTTGATATGAGAAATGAAAGTGGGCATTTGCAACTGAAGAAGTCTATGAAGCTAGCAACATGAAACACTGTTGGAAGTTGCAAGGATAGCCCAGAGAAGATATTACAGAGGTTTAAATTTTTTTTGTTAAAGTTACCATTCATGGAAACCAAATCAGGTTCTTCCCACGCTTCAGGTGGTGGTTGTTTTGGTGATGAATTAATTTTCCAGCAGTATTTTTTTCTGGTATCTTCATATGTAATATTTGATGGAAGCATTGCTCAGAATTATTTGTGTCCATGTACTCAAGTATAAGGATCTTATATCTGCAAGGGACTGCATGTCCTACTTGTTAAATGACAGATTATCTTTATTAAGAGTACTGAAATTTCCGGGCTTCTCATATCTATCAAACATATTTTTTCCAATAGCTCATAAAGCTGAGGACCATTATGAATGTGGTTGAATTGACAGTTCCAACCCTTAATCAAGCAAAATATTACAATATAGAATACTATTTACTATATTACTTATCAAAACACAATTAGATTTACGAATTAAACATTACAACATCTTCTCCAGAACATGAATGTTGGTGCTTTCAAAAAATGAGGCTCAAAATCAAAATTTGAAAATCTAGTTGAAAAGCCAGTTATTTTTAATCATGTTTTGAAACATAGCCCCATTTTCTTTATGTCAATTTAAATAACAAATAAGAAACAATAAAGAGCACACATGATTACAATATGAGTTATGATACATTCAGTCTTTCTTACACTCTTAAATATTTAATTTTTAATTAAATGCATATCAAATTATCCTTCCCAAGGTGGTAGAGAACCTTAACTATGTTGTCCAATTGCACAAGAAGTTCACCTACCTATGGAGCATCCCTGGTGTCCTCCTCCCCCACCCGTCCTCCTCGGCTTATGGCGTGTCTTTCCCAGATAGTCAGCCGGTCCACCATCCGATGTCGATGATCAAATTTTACAACAACACGAGCCACCCGTTCACCATCACCCCATCCATGAGCAGCCTTGAAGCACTCCTTTCTAAGCTACCGTCAGTGGCGGCTCCAACGCCACCTGGTGCCTCCACTGGGTACTATTATGACGCACCAATGCTCCATCATTGGCCATTGGCGGAGGTGGAGGAGGAGGAGGAGGAGGAGGAGGAGGAGGCTGCCGGCGATGAATGTGGTGTGCATGACCAAGTTCTATGTTGATGGGGTTATGAACAGTTGGGTGTGTGTATATCAGTGTATGGAGTGTGACAATGTTGTGTGGTTGTTTAAGTTGATGCATGTAAAAGGTTTGAGTATGTTTTGGTTCTCTCTAATTTAATGTAATTTAGGAGGGTGAGAAAGAAAATGAGTCTAGTTATTGAAATGCTAATTAACATTGGATCTATTAGATATTGTGTTGTTATTTATTGGGGGGGGGGGGGGGGGGGTTTGGGCAAAAAATTTGTAATTACTATTATTTTTGTTTTGTCTCATTATTATTAGCGGTTAACATGATTTCTTTTTTTTTGGAATAGTGGTAGATAGTTGCAACCTTGATATTTACAGACGAGGGGGAAAGAAGATACAAGCAAAAAAAAAAAAAAAAACATACAGACAACAATGGCAAGCTCGAGTAGGAGAAATTCCTACCTGAGATTAAACATAGATTTTCATGACATGACATGTTAGATTCTGTTTTAAAAACATTAACCTAACCCTAATTTTTCCACCCCAATCAATTTTAATCCAACCTCGCACACAAAGTCCTTTCTCATTATATGCACTCTGGACTGGAAATATAACAGAGCGTAACTCTTTTCTTTCCTTTATACAATGAGATGAACATGAAAAATGATATGTACAACCTCAAGCACACACCGATTTTTTTTAAAATCATAATTTTCCATTAAAATTTACGTTGTTATGTTAAATTAAGTATGCATTGATATGATGATAGTATATATTTTTTTGTTTTGAAAAAAATGAAATTATTGTTGTGCCATACACTATAATAAAACCCAATACATTATGATTATACACTACATATTAAGCTATAATGAACTGCAGACAAACCTAAAAAAATGATTGTGTAACATATGTACTTGGGCCGATCAAACCGTCGTTTGTGGGCCTCCCGCCATTTCACAACCACCTGAACCGTCTCTAACCCATCAACGCATCCTCCATAACACACAAAAACGGACCCTCGAATCCCCTCTCGCCGGAACAACCACCGCAGTAGAGTCGACGGCGACAGATGGGCGTCCAAGGTCTATGGGAGCTCCTTGCCCCGGTCGGCCGCCGCGTCTCCGTCGAAACCCTCGCCGGCAAGAAACTCGCCATAGGTAAAACCCCAACTCTTCCCTCCCCCAATCACAAACCCTAACCCTAATTTCTTGAATTCAACGCACATGGATTTGGACGCAGACGCGAGCATATGGATCGTCCAGTTCATGAAGGCGATGAGGGACGAGCAAGGGGAGATGGTCCGCAACGCCCACCTCCTCGGCTTCTTCCGCCGCATCTGTAAGCTCCTCTACCTCCGCGCCCGCCCCGTCTTCGTCTTCGATGGCGGTACCCCCGCCCTCAAGCGCCGCACCGTCGCCGCCCGCCGCAGGTCCCGCGATGCCGCCCGCGCCAAGATCCGCAAGACCGCCGAGAAGCTCCTCCTCAACCAGGTTTTGAACCCTCCCCCTCCGTTTGTTTAGACACTTGTGCAGATGCCATGTCATTTAATTCAGTAAGTGGAATATCTAACATGATGTATACTCTACTATGTCAGTATATATTTTATAATGAAATCCGTAAAAATATGTGTATTCAATTAATTTGAGTGTATATAATTTACTTTTGTAAAATTATGTACTTCATTAGGCAAGTATGAACATCAAAAAAATATTCAAAATGTGCTCGGTCTGCAAAAGTAACGGGAGGAATAACTAAGTGTAACATTTTCGTCATTTACTTATGTTTCATTGGATTTTATTGTTCTTTGTTGAAACAATGGGTGAATGCCATTTGGGATTTAAAAAAGTGTGATGGTGATTGGGTGTTATTGGAGTTGTCTAAAGTAGCGATTGAAAATTAGATTCCCAAGAAGCATATTTTGTTAGCTTTTCAAAAAGCTCCTTATTTGGGAGGCTTTATAATTAAAATCTGTTTTTTTGCTTTCTTCGGAAGCTGGAACCATGGGGACATTTGAAAACACGTTTGGGTTAAATATGATTTCTGCAAAAGTAGAATAATTCAAATGTGTTTTCAAATGCTCTACTTAAAGCTGGTAGTTTATTTAGGAAGCTGAAAGGAGTATTGTTTTTTTCACATGGGATTGTGTACTTGTGTTTGAATGGCACTAAAGATCATATTCCACACCATCTTGTTGTATCGCCATCTATGAAGACCATGTTTGACTTGTGGCTGAATGTTGCTGGAAAATCTGACTTTATTGAAATTTTTGTGTAATAGAACTTTGAATTTGAAGTTTTGACTCCATTTAAATAGTTACGGGTGGTGAGCTTTGAATTTTCGTCAGAGAAAAAAAGACTCGTATTTGGTTCACCCATTATCTGAACTTTATCATGCCATTGTTAATATGCTTATTTTGAAAAAACCGTAGACATCCTACCCTAATTTTATTGAAGAAAGGTAAATGCTCAATCACAAAAGACAAGAAACAAAAGCACTAGAATGACCCGTAAGGGCCACTCGGATCAAGAACTCGGTAGAGGAGGTATCTACTTACGCTCTGACCCTGCGACCCACCACCCAAACTATATAAACTCTACTCCTCAATTACAATATGATCCCCCACATACAACGCCAATTTTTTATAAATCTAATCTTTTATAAATTGAATCACTCTTTTATAAATCTAATCACCAACTCCTAGATATTTATAGAGACCGCACCTCAACCGGTATAAAGAACTGTGAAATTTTTGCTTTCATACTTTTGTCGCCCCTCTAGCTTAACCGCTTCCCCTCAAGCAACATCTTGTCCTATACCTAACCACCGGACGACCGACGAACAAATGCTCTGGTTTCCTCCGCCACGCAACACAAACTACACGTCTTGTCTTCGTCGGGAACCCATTTTGCTCCCTAAAACTTTGTGAGCAATTTGTTATGAAACAACAACCACGTAAATGATTTTACCTTCAAGGGGAATTTGAATCCCCAGACCTGTGATATAATCGCTAGTTCTCGAAGTCTCAGTCTGTCTCTCCCCCACCACTTGTAACAACTACGAACTGAGAATTATGACCTTGGCTGAGGCTTCCAAACTACCGCATCATCCACACCTCCTTAATACTCTCCTCTTGAAGCCTGGCCAACAACTCCGCGTACATGGTCACCTTTGCCTCTCGCAGGTTCCTCCTCAAATGAATCTCCCAATGGTATTGTTAATATGCACATCCACATGTCGTTATTATCTTTGTAAATGTCATTATCTAATTGATTGTTTACTTCAACTTCTATAATCAATTAAAGGTGTTGTTTGTTGACCTTTGATATCTGATCAATTGTGTTTTGTTGTTTTAGCTCTGATAGAATATAGTTGGACCTTTCCGAAAGTTCTTATTTGATTTTCATTTGCAAAGAATAGTAATAATAATATGTTGGGGTGTGTGTGTGTGTGTGTTTCATATGAGTAGTTTATCCATTTTTGTTTTTTGACAGCTCAAGGCTAGGAGGCTTGAAGAACTTGCAGATGAAATTAAAAACAACAAATGGAAGGATGACTCCAAGGGGAAACAGGTTGTGGCTGGTCATGATAACATGACAGAGCCGAGTCCTCAGAAACATGAAACAGTTACAGGGGGTTTTACTCAAGAAAGTCTAGATGAAATGTGAGCATGTAACTTCTAAATTTCTCTCTCATGTGTTTGTCAAATATTTATTATTGATATATCTTCAGCTGTGCAGGCTTGCAGCATCTCTTGCAGCGGAGGAGGAGGATACATCCATTGACATTGCATCTACATCAGTCATGAATGATGTGCAAGATGATGATGAGGAGGATGAAGAGATGGTACTTGTAAGTTTTTAACCTAGACAGGTAGTTTGAATTTTTTACATTGCAATTTTTAATTAAGCAATTTGGACAGACTTCTTTATGGATGGATTTCGGATATAGCATGCTAAAACTGTGATTGCTAAAATTCTTCGTTGTTGCAATCTGGATAGACTGAGGTTGGGATGCGATATGTTGTTGCAATCCAGATGAACTGAATCTTAGTGGGCACCAAAAACATCAAATCAAATTTGTTGTCTCTTACATATACCCTCATCATCGATCAAATTATAGTATGGAGGCATCTTTGGAGCATATATTGTTAAACCTCAGCAATTTCTGCTTTGTTATGAGTTGTGAAGCTTACAACTTGGGAAATAGCGTGAATAAAGTCACTCCTTTGCATTCTCCCTTTCCACACAAGACATCAATTTCTTTGTGCAA
Source organism: Acorus calamus (assembly GCA_030737845.1). Classification (NCBI taxonomy): domain Eukaryota; kingdom Viridiplantae; phylum Streptophyta; class Magnoliopsida; order Acorales; family Acoraceae; genus Acorus; species Acorus calamus. The sequence goes on along the minus strand of CM060862.1, from coordinate 23,197,506 downwards.
TGGGAATGAAATACTGATAAGAAAAGCTTCTGTAGCATGGGCATCTACTTTCCCAGATATGTGACAAATTATAAATCATGGCTCTAATTATGTACCATTTTCTCTAGCCCACATATTGTCTTTCTATGATGATCTGCTCCATGATCATCTATCCTCCACTTCTCATCTCACTAACCATCCCCCAAGAGGGCAAGAGGGCCTAATTGATTTCTTTGTCCCTTTTGGTCCATTCCTTTTGAATTTTGCTCACAAACATCCTATTTAAAGAGGAAGGCTACCCTTCATTTGAACTTCATGTTCAGTCATTGCAGTTTCAGGAACTTTGAAAATCAGGAAAAATTGGAGAGCCAAATTTCATAACGTATAAGATCACCTCTGAGTGAATCATCCTACCACCAAAATAAGTCTTTTTTTACCTTGCGAATTTCTTATCATTTCTCCAATCACTCTTTCTCAAATCTAAATCTAGCATGTGAGCAAAAGAGAAGCAAAAAGAGTGATCGAAGCAATGGAGCCAAGTTTCAAGGCCTTATCCCCCATGCAGGTTGTTGCTAAATATGGGTTGCATGAAACAAGTTTCGTTCAAAGGAAAAGAGCTTTTGTGAAGAGGTGGCTATTACGAATAACCTTCGATCATGGGTGATAGTGCTTCTTGGAGAGGATACACCTTCAAGGACTATGGAAATTGGAAAGGATTGTCTGGGCTGGTAGTTGCCCATGGGCAACCCTTTGTATTTTATTTTATGTTCATTTCTTTTTCTTTTTGGTTTTTTTTTATATTATTTTTGTCGAAGATCACTCATCTTCACTTGTTCCAGGGGCAACTCGTTATAATAGACTAGTCCATCCTTTCTATTAAAAAAATAGTTTTTGAGAGAAATGCAAGGGATTCTGCACATTCAGGGGTTAGTGAATTCTTCTGTATGTGCGGATGGAATTAGTGACGTAATTTTTACATGCACACGTATTATCTCTATGTACTATGTAATATATATCTTGGAAATTACATGGTTTGTCAATATGTTATTTTCATGTACTGGAAACAAATGAGCCCCATCTGACACGGTTGCTTTGGACTATGAATCTATGACACAGGCACATTTCTTTGTTTATGTTATGTCAGTTGGAAAAAAGGTTATTATGACCTCTGATAAGACAGATAGTGTAGAATCTATATGTATGTTGGTGGTTTTTACTTTTTTATTGTGTGCACGTGTGAATGCAAGTAGGGTTGGCAACGGGGTGGGTTGGGACGGGTTTGGTTAATCCCAATCCCAAATCCGCAAATAAAATCTTGTCCCAAACCCATTCCCTAACTAGCTTTTAAAGAATCCAAACCTGTTCCAATTGGTTTTTAAAGACCCCAAACCTGTCCTGCCCCATTCCATTTAGAAGGAAGTGAAATTAATAATCTCAATTTTTTAAAATATTTTTTTTATTCTTTTTTAGATTATAAACTTTATAATCATCTAATATATATTACTTGATGCATGCTTAAGTATTTTATCAATTGTAATAGTAATAATAATAATAATAATATATGATGGGTTAGTTTTACTTATGTTAACTATTAATTTTGATGATATAAGCGATTTAAACCGGGTATAATGGGGTGGGGCAAGTTTTGTCCTTGAATCCCAAACATGTCCCATATCTTCATCACGTTGGGACGGGACGGGTCGGGTCGGGTCAGGGTGGATTTCCCATTTACCCCATCCCACTGCCATCCTTAAATGCAAGGAACCTGGAATGCTTAATATTTTTCTTGTAAACACACAATAACTTTGAGTTTCTGGTTCCAATTGATAACTACAGCCAATGTTACCGGGAAAAGTAGATCCAACTGTTCTTGCTGCACTACCTCCATCAATGCAACTTGATCTTCTTGTTCAGGTAAGCTTAATCATCAGAAACACTCTCTTGTTTAGGCATTTTCTGCATTTACTTTTCTGTTGTCAGTTGAGTTCCTTCTAATATCTACATGTTGATTTTAGATGAGAGAGAGTCTGATGGCTGAGAACAGACAGAAGTATCAGAAGATCAAGAAGGTATAAACTCTAAATCTTTTTCTATTATTAATACATCATATCAACATTAACATAACCAATGGTTCTGGGTTAGCTTTTTTAATTTAATTTATTTGTGATGGATAACAATGTTGGGCAGGTATAAAGCAACATGTAAGTATGTTATATATATTTGGTGAAAAAGGGGATGCCTTTAGTTAAGAAACACATTAAGATAAATGAATCTTATAGATGAAGGTGGGCTATGAATCAGCCTTAAAATTTTGTGGGTTTCTTAACAAAAATAAAAATAAAAATAAGGTATAGGCTACCTTTATTTTTCAAAAAAGAAGAAATAAATGAAGATGTAATCACATAATATTGTCATGATTTAGAACTGCACAGACTAGGTTCAATAATGCTGCAATTGGATGGATGTGAATGATACTGTGGATGATTTTGGAACCTAGATAAATCATAATACAAAGATGAATGAATTTTTATTTTTCTTACACTTGTTCTGTGTTTCTTTCATCAGGAAAGCATTGAACAAAAACGAATAGATTTGTTTACCAAGTTAGTAAGACCAATAGAAGAAAGGCTACTGAATTTGAGAGCATGATGTTTATTTTTGTGGTTGCAAAAACCAGTAGAGGGTAATGTTGGCCTCTTGGTTCAACAAGTAAATTTTAAGACTAGTTGTCAGATCATGGACCATGAACCATGTTCATTATACCATAGCAGTCCTCATCTTGTGTTTTCTATTCTCACCAATGAGTTAGCCAGTGAATGGCTTCTTTCGTAATATCGGGATGCAAACTTCTTCTTTTTTGGAATCTTAAATTTTCATTTGTGAAGCTTTGCATGGTTTTTTTCTTTTATTTCACATTTTCCTCATGTCACAAATATAATACTGCAATCCCTATCCACTGGTCATTGATTTGCAAGACAGTACCCTTATTTTTTTATTAGGTATATATGAATCCAAGCCACACAGTTTCAATAGGTTTCCTATTCTTCAAGATTGTCCAGTTAGATAATGCCCCTATCTGCTATGACTTGACCCTTCAATGTACTCAAAACTTTTCTGAAGGGAAAAGAGAGAAAAAATGGGAGATTTACTAAATAGCTAAATTGCTAATATAGTGGTTTCACTGGTAGTAAAATGAATGTTTCTTATGTTAAATTAGTTCTATAGGAATGATTTTTTAATTATCATATGATTTTTTAATATGTTTCCTTTGAAAGAGATATAGAAGTCACTTTAGTTTTGATATGCACTGTTCTTGTAATCTTTGCTTCATTGCATGCTGAAATATAAATTTTAAGTAAAAAATCATCTTAGTGCCCTTTATATTCACAAATCAATTCATGTATATATATATCATTTATAAACCTCATAGATGTTAGAATCTAATATGCACAAATTCAGATCTCAGTTACTTTTAGCATTCAGACAGAGGTCCCTGGAGTTTTTAGTGCTCGTAACAATCCAAGATCACCGTCCATTTTTTTCCAATTTCCAGGCCCCTAAAAAGTTCTCAGAGTTACAGATTCAGTCTTATCTGAAAACTGTTGCTTTTCGGCGTGAGATAGATGAAGTTCAGAAAGCTGCTGCAGGAAAGGGGTTGGGTGGTGTGCAACCATCACGGATAGCTTCTGAAGCCAACAGAGAATTTATATTCTCATCGTCATTTACTGGTGATAAGCAGTAAGCACATGTTCCATTCTCAATTCTCCAGGTTAGAGCAATTAATGTATTATATCATTACAATGGCATTTATAGCCACAGTGAACACATCAAATATATTTTTATGCATGTTACTTTTTGAGGTGTGCATATTGCGCGTGTTGTGCACTCATTTTCTGTTTGTGTGTGTGTGTGCGTTGCGTGCATAGGCTTGTGGCAATTTCTCTTATGCCATCACCCCATATCACATTTTGGATCATCCTTTTCAGGTTGGACATGTTTCTGATTATAACTTCATTGTTAATTTATTCAGAGTTTTAACATCAGCCAGACTTGGGAAGGATCAAGATGGGGGGCACCATGCAACATCGAAAGAACCCATTTTGTCTGGCACTTCAAATTCTAAACAATCAGCTTGTCAGTTTTCGTCATTATCTGGGTTCACTGATGGTCAACCTACAGAGAAATTTGATCATAGTGTTGGAACATATCGTGATGAAAGTGGCCGATTTAGAGTTAGTAGACTTAGGGGACTTGGAATTCGTATGACCCGGGATTTAGAGCAGAATTTGAGGTTGATAAAAGAGTTGGAGCAGGAGAGAATACAAACGATTTCCACCAATAAAGAATCTACTGCTTACAAAGAGACTTATCTTCACCCACCGAATGCTTCATCTGAAATTGAAGGAGATGGAAAAACTATCGGTGACAGGGATGCTGAGATGGCTGATATCAGTAACTATTATACTGAGCCATCAACGCTTGGAATCAAGAGTTCCATTGAAATCTCTTTTGAAGAAGATGACAGTGGGATGAAAGAAGCAGATGATGATGATGGTAGTTTTTTTGAACGTTTGGTTGAGGGAAGTTCTACTCTGCAGTTATATGCTGGAGATATTAGTACTTCCATAATCAAAGATAAAGTACAAGATTGTAAGAGTGATGATGACAAAGTTGGTAAGCTATTTGACGTAGAAGATAACAACAGTTCTGAAGATGAAATAGAGTGGGAGGAAGAAACATGCCATGATGAAATAATCAAAGATAAAGACCAAGATTGTAAGAGAGATGACATGGTAGGTATGTTGTCTACTGTAGAAGATGACAACAATAATGAAGATGAAGTGGAGTGGGAAGAAGGGACATGCCATGTTCCTGGTGACGCCTCTCTTTCCCAAACTGAATATAAGGAGTCTGTCTTAAGAACACCAGTGGAGGAAGAAGCAGACATTCAAGAAGCAATAAGGAGAAGCCTGTTGGATTTTTCAGTGAAGCAATCTTCAGTTCTTTCTTCCGACAAGGATAACTTAGAAAATTCAAATAAAATATTGACAGAAGAAATAGTGGGGCAACTAGGTCAAGGTCCAACTTTTGGAATCAAGATTGGGTCTCCTTGTTATCCAATAAAAAGTGATATCCAACAAAATAAGGCATCAAGCTCTGCAGTAGATAGCATTACAGTGAGGGACAATGTCAATGATATTGACAATAAACAAATGATTAATTCTCCAAAAGGAAGTTTGATATTTTCTGCTGTGCCAGAAGTTACCAATGACAGAAAATCAAGTTTTTTCGATGAACCAAATGGAAGGTTTCAGGTTTTGGATCCTCTGCTTCAATGTCAAGAAACTCCAACAGATAAACCAGTCCCTGTGGAACCATCACATGCTAATGAAGTCAGTTCCCAGAAATCTATGGAGGTCAGTTCCCTTGAACATGAGGTTGTTCAGAAATCTGCGCCAGAGCAGGTTTTGGTTATTAACAGAGGTGAAAGTGTATCTAGCTTTGAAGAATTCCAAAGTGGTGATCTTAAGGTTCGTTTACATTTTCAGCTGCATTTAGCCATTAACAGACATTATTCCTTTAAGTATTACAATGAATTTGTCAAGACATTTTGCTGTGATGACCAATGACAATTCTTATTTTCTGGAAGAAAGGAAACATTGATGCAGAACAGGAACCTGCTATAGGTAAAGATGACGATTTCGTTACAGATACAGAGCTTCACATCCAAAAAAATACAGTTCAGGACACCATGGAGATCTCATCGGAAGCCTTGCAAGCAGAGGTCCAATTTGAAGCATCACATGCCAGCCTTGGTGAGGAAATTCTAAAATTACAACAAGAGCAGAAAAGCCTAAGAGATGAGAACAGAAGGCTTGAGCGGAATGCAGAAACTGTTAGCAATGAGATGTTTGCCGAGTGTCAGGTTCAAGTTTGATTTCTAATATATTAATCAACTGTCACGGGTATCCCAATCCATGGGGTGTAATATAAAATCCCACAACGCATCAAATATCATGTGCCTAGGTGTCTAGTTGTCATGTAAATCATGCATTGCTAGTAATTTGAGATAGAAATATTCACTTTAGTTCAGTTCTAAATAAAAGTATATTAGCCCTCCCTCTCTCTGTTTCAAGTGGAGTGTGAAGGTGGACTTTGTCAATTTACAAAAAATGGATATATGCCAACTTGCCATGTTCCAAATAAATCATAATGTTACGTCATAATGTACGTGAGGTAGAATTTCTAACACTGACATTGTGCTGCAAAAGAAGTAAAAGGTGGGAGGAAGGGAGATTTAGGTTCCATTACTGCTTGAAAAGGAAGAATTCTGGTCTCGGGGAACCTTATTAAAATTAAGAAAAGAACCTCTTTTTTTTCACTGGCTGTTTTATCATCAAAGGAACCCAAATCTTAATTCTTGTCATACAGTTTCCTTCTCCTTTTGGAGTTATGTGCATGTCATATATCGGCCTATTGTACATGTAATGGATGATGTTGAGCATTAAGCTTGAAGCATCTACTTTTTATGATTCACAGGAACTGCTACAAATGTTTGGCTTACCATATATCATCGCACCTATGGAGGCAGAAGCACAGTGTGCTTATATGGAGTTAGCAAATTTAGTTGATGGAGTTGTTACTGATGATTCTGATGTGTTCTTGTTTGGTGCTCGAAGTGTTTTCAAGAATATATTTGATGACAGGAAATATGTTGAGACATACTTTATGAAGGTATGCACTTTATAATCTATGTTCCATTTTATTTTTCCATTGACCTAAATTCCAATATTTGTGCATTGGTCTTCCATAACTTTCATCTTTTCGCAAGATCTAACAACAGAGTATTTGAAATGTATGTAATTTAAAGCTTATTATTGTAGTTTCACGAAGAACTTTACTTGGTGGAACCGGTGGTGTAAGTCAGGAAAGCTTCTGTATTTCATTTCTGTTTCTTGTTTTTTTCATGGAATGCCCCAAATTTACCAATGGAATTTGGTGGCAGGATTCCTAGCAGTTTCATGTAAAAAGAGAAACAAAAAAAAGGAACTAACAGTGTTCTTTCCAAAAAGGAAAGGTGTCTCAATCCTTCATTCCTGCGGTCGTTTGGGATATTTGGTTGACAAGGAACCATATTGCGTTTAGAGGGAGCATTCCTTATGTTGAGGACATATGGGACATTTTTGTGCGGGAGCGAGATTGGTTAATAACTTAATATTGTGGGAGGGAGTTTTGTGTTTCAGATGTAGCCATTTTTTAGTGGGTTAGTTCGATGGCATCTTATGTAGAGTTCTCTTCTAAGTCGGATGTGTCGAACTGGGCTTTTTTTTTTCTTTTTATAATTTTGTATTTCCCTTTTAGGTATTCTCTCTGATTAATAAAATTTGAGGGCAATCGCCTACTGTTTTCTTAAAAAAAACGGTGTCCTTTTATCTTGCTAGCTCCCGTCAATCTACACAGGTCCCAGATTAGCTTGTATATGGAGGTTCATGTGCTTCTTATCTGTATGTAGAAGTTGATGTGCTTCTTATTCCTCTTGTTCTTTTTTTTTTTTGTAACCTAGGACATAGAGAGTGAGCTCGGCTTAACTCGAGAGAAATTGATCCGTATGGCATTACTTCTGGGGAGTGATTACACGGAAGGTGTCAGGTATGTTTAAACGTTCATTGATCAAGGAGGGAAGCAAGATGCACATGACATTTCTTTCTGGTTTTTGCTATTTCTTTTAAGCCTGTAAAGAAAGACTATTGGCTTTTTAAAATGAATTTGAGTCCACCCTTTAAAATTCATTATCACTTAGTAGTACAAGTAAC